>CM074733.1:176918581-177158581 GCA_037367245.1 Phrynocephalus guinanensis | reverse complement strand
AGCTCCAAGGCCCAATTTGGATCCATTCCCAGCAATTGCACACTGGATATGGACCAAACTAGAGCACACATACATGCATCAAAAAAGCAGAAGGCCCTGACAGGAACTCAAAAACATGAGGGTATGGGCACTCAGGATGGATTGGTTTGTTCTAGTAATCAGGTCTTCCGAACGTTGGGGGTGGGGGATGGGGTGGAGAACAAAGCGACCCATTCCTGCAGCACAACAAACAGCAGGGCAAATGCCTGTCTGATCAAGTCCTAAGGGTTACCTCAAGACATCCATGTCTTCTTTCCATTCCTTCCTCTACTGTTCTCTCTCAGTCATTGGCAACCTCTGTTGTTCTCCTTTCCGCACTGTACAAATGCTGGCACAAATTCCTGAAGCATGTTTAGTCAAGCAGTGCATTCTTCCTGAAGCACCAACCCCAGCTAGTAGACAAACTGAGGTGGCTGTCTGAGGCAGCCCATTTGTGAACCAAATTTGCCCTGAAGGGGAAAAGCAAAGGGAATCCTTAGTCATTTAATAAAAAATGACTGCATTTTTTTTTACTATCAGATCGGAGAAGAGGTCCTGACAGGGTTCCCTGCCCTTATCACTCCAGTTCTACCAGCCAAAGTGATCAGCTCTGGAGAGTGTGCACCTTGACAGGGCGAAAGAACCACCATTTTTCTGTATCACCTTGGGCAGAAAAATCCCTTGCCCTGTGGCTATATTGATAGGTAGAGATGGGCACAAAATGAACAATTTTTTGTTTCCGTTTTCATTTTTTATTTTGTTACGTAACAAAATGACAAACAAATTTTGTCTCTAAAATGAAACGAAACGAACAGAAACACCAGAAATTTTGTCGTCCGTTTCGTTTTCGTTACGGCAATATATTGAACTGCTTTAAATGCTAAAAAAATCACAAAAATTGAAATAAATGGTAATGAAACTGTAACGAAACGAACGAAAACGAAAACGATTTTTTTGCAAAAATTCGCGAAAAACGGAAACAAACCGAAACGGACCCCCCTAAACGACAAACGGCAAACGAAACGCCATTTTTTTTATTCGTGCCCATCTCTATTGATAGGTAAAGTATGGAAATGAAATGACTGCAACCACTGAGGTGGGAAGTTGTGGAGGAGGTACATTTTAGACATGGGTGTGAACCAGGGCCGGCGCGTCCATTAAGGCGAAATAGGCAGTTGCCTAGGGTGCCAAAATGGAGAGGGGGTGCTGGCCAGCCTGCCGCCCCCCTGCCTCCCCCCGCTGCCGCTGGCCACTGCCGTCCGTCCCCCCACCGCCCGCTGCCGTCCGCCCACCGCCCGCCGTGCCCATTGCCGCCCACCCCCTGTGCCCGTTGCCATCCCCCACCATCCCCTGCCCCCCTGCCCTGCCCCTGCCCCGCCCCCTGCTACCCCGCCCCTGCCCCTGCCCCACCCCCACTGCCCCCTGCCCCGCCCCCAACACCACCCCTCGCCTAGGGCGCAAAAGAATCTAGCGCCGGCCCTGGTGTGAACTGTCAGTTTGGTGGTTCGGGCTGGTTTGTTTTTCTCCCCAACAAATGTTTGGCACGTCCTAGCCCTGCCTCCTCCAGCAGGAGCCCATTCAGAGGCAACACCCTGAGGGGACAGGCCAGGGAAGCCAGCGCGCTGCCTCTGAGTGGTGGTGCTTGCTGGGGGAGATGGACCTGTGGAGCACCGAACACTGGTTTGGACAAAAACATTCATTGGCATGAACTGCAGACTTGGTGGTTCGTGGCCACCTCTAGAGGTCATATGTAGAGTGAAACAAAACAAAACAAAACATACACGTTGCTCTGCGCCAGACACATTGGCTCCCAATCCATCCATCCTTTCCGCTGGTACTGCAAACCAATCTTTGTCCACAACTGTGGTAATATTTGTATGTTTCGAAATAAGTAAGAGAATGTAAGTGTCGTCTGTATTTATAGGGAGCATTCAACAACCAAGTCATTACAATTTCCATTAAAATATTTTTTTTTAAAAAAAAGTGGATTCAAGATTTTTCCAGGAAATGTCCATCAGTTAAATTTGTTGACCCTCCAGTCCATTTCCATATTTTGTGATTTGATCTACCGGATGATGTCTGGGTTTAAAGTGTTCTGCTTCTGCTTATATTCCGCCCCATACCACTTCAAGTAGTCTCTGGGCGGTTTACAGTTTTTAAATTACAGTATATGCAGGCTACACATAAAGAATACTGCGCCATGTCACAAAGTAATCATGGCTTTTGTGCAGCAGACCATTTAGAAATCATTGTTTACATACAGGGGCGAATTGTTCCCCCAATCAATTTGTTTCTCTTCCTTCCCTTTCCTTTAACATTGGAAGTCAGCCAGGCCCACACAAACCTCACCTGAGTGACCACATTTAAACAACAACAACACAGGCCCAAAGTATTTGAATATTAACCTCCTCAGAAAAACTCCTACATGCTCAATTCAGCCTTCACACACGCCTTGCGGAGAGAAAGGTTCCAGTGTGGAAGGATCTCCTACCTGCCACCAGGCCAGCTCCGTCACACAAATCCCTTTTATGGTTAATGGGGGGGGGAGGTGGGGAGGTGGGCCCTGTTCCCCTTTAGAAGCCCATCAATATGGATGTCCTTTTGCAGGCGAACATCTGGCCTGGATTAGACACTAATTCTAACACTTGGGCGAGTATTTACAGATATGGCAAGTGCTGGCACATTGCCAGCATGCCTTGGTATGACCTACAATGCTTTCTTTTGATAAAACCCGCCGGTATCGACTCAACAAGTTTAATCACATCTGCATGATTAGTAAGAACATGGGTTTATTAATTCCTTGCCCACCATTTGCCTCATATTCACACCCTGATGCTGTGAAGAAACACATGCTTTCATTTGAAATGGATTTAAAACACCATTCCTACTGGTGAAGAATTAATTAAGCATGTGGGGGGGTGGGGGGGTTCCCACCCTGGGCCTCCTAAGCCTGGCCAGGCTGTCTGGCCCCACCCTACAAGTCCGGGTGAGACTGGGAGAGAGCAAGTCCCCTGGGTCCCTAGCTGATCCGGAAGCCGTGCCGCATAGCTGAGGGCAGGGTCACCGCTTGATGTAGGGCAGCTGGAGAAGGACACGAGGGTAGGAATAAGGGGGGTTGGAGTTGGCAGGGCACAGAGGCAGGGATGCCAACAGTGCAGCGGCCAGAGGAGCACCGGGACCCCATTTTCTGCAAACAGGACTAGAGGAGCAGTGGAGCCAGGTCTTTCTGCCCAGCCTGTTCAGCCATGGAAGAGGTTGAGAACCTGAGGCTCCGGTAATGCAGCCCCCAGCTCATCCAGCACCACCCCAGCCTTGGCATCCTCACTGCCCAATGGCAGCCTCAGAACCTACTACCCAAGACAGTTTAGGCTAGGCATGTCCAAACATCAGCCCTCCAGATGTTTTGGGCCACATCTCCCACAGTCCTTTGCCATTGGAAATCTAAGCTTAGAATTCTAGGAGTTGTGGTCCAATACATCGAGGGCCGAAGTTTGGATATGCCTGGTTTAGGCACTGGAAATGCAAGCCCAGCATAGGAGGCTCTCGGGGTGCCTCAGAGCCCCGTCCCTGTCACCTGCCTTTACCAATCTTATCAAGAAGGACGGTGCCCCAGGTGAGGACCCCTCGGTCCTGCTTTCTTCTCCACCAGAACCAGACTTTTATTTATAGCATATCCTGCATCCTGTTCACGCCCATCTCTATTATCCACTGTATTCCTGCCATCCTGCAGATGAAAAAGAACCACCAACTCCTGAAGAGCCTCTGAAGTACTCCCGTATGAGGTAAGGCTAAAACATTTGGGGCTCTTTAGTCTGGAAAAAAGGCACCAGAAGGGGAACATGATTGAGACGTACAAAATAATGCAGGGCATGAGTCAGGTGGATAGAGAGAAGCACTTCTCCCCCTCACAAAATACCAGAAGTAGGGGACATCCACTCAAACTGTGGGTTGGGAGAGTGAGAACAGACAAAAGAAAAAAAAAATCACCCTGCCACAGGATGTGGTGATGGCCTCTGGCCTGGATGCCTTCAAGAGGGGATTGGACAGATTCCTGAAGGAAAAGTCCATCAAAGGTTACAAACCATTATGGAGATGTGTAATGTCCAGGCTTAAAACCAAGGTACTTCAAGGGCCAGATGCAGGGGAGTGGTATCAGGAGACAGATATCTAGTATGGTGCACTCCCGGGCACGTTTTGTGGGGACACTGTGAGATACAGGAAGCTGGACTAGATGGGCCTTTGGCCTGATCCAGCATGGCTATTCTTATGCTCTTATGTTCTTATGTTACTTCAGCTGCGTCAAATCATCAGTCATAGAGCCTCAACATTTCAGGGTTAGAGGGGGGGGGAGACGGGGGGCAGGCCGTTGTCCTAAGTGCAATTGTACAGTGAAGACACATCTCAGAGAACTGCTTGATCTCCTAGGGGAGAGGCAGACCTCTGGATGAGTAGCATAGAAGTTGGAAGAACATATGACCTAGGAACAGCCTGATTTCGTGGTTTGGTCTTTTATTGTCTAGTTTTATTGTTAGCCGCCCAGAGTTCCAATCCGGAAGATGGGTGGGATACAAGTGTAATAAATAAATAAATAAATAAATTTGGCTTAGAATTCAGCTGGATCCGTTTCTCGTGCATTCCACTCTCACCGGAGGAAGCTCTGAAGTGGTCAACAACTACAAAAGACATTTTTATAACCATCACAAAACAAAACAAACCGAAAATACAGAAAAATGCATGAATCATATCTCACATTTAAGAACAAGAACCACCTACTAGAAACAACTGTACCCACAACCACTTTCTTCCATGTGAGCTTCCTGGAGAACCCAGCACCATTATTTAGCTGAGCATCACCTCCATTATGTTTCATCATCTCTTCAATCAGGGCAAGTTAAAGCATTATAATAAATTAATTCAACTCCTCTTTATTTAAAAATTATAGGCAGCTGAAAAACTAAGCTGCCGCTGAACAACCAGAGAAAATCTGGAGGAATGCAGGCTGCAGCTACGGTCGGTTTTTTTCACTGAACAATTAAGGCAATTTAAACACTCATTCCTTCCACAGTATCCTTTCCTGGTTTCACAAAGAGCTGCTTTTGGACATCTGGCTACACCAACATCTTTCCAGCAGAAAAGGTCAGAGAGGGAAAGCACATGAAAGTTATTCGAATAAAGAGTAAGCAAATATTTGAAGATATATGAGCTTCCTGTATCTCCACTGTGAGATATCTCCACTGTGAGATACAGGAAGCTGGACTAGATGGGCCGTTGGCCTGATCTAGCATGGCTCTTCTTATGTTCTTATGTTGAGGCACAAATTGACTACAAGAAATGAGCACTTTGAGATACTCAACATTTACTGAAGATTAATTGCCAGCATTCCCAGCCATCACACTTCAGGAAAGGGAAATATCCTCAAACCTAAGGGTCCAGGCAGATAAAGTAATAGAAGAGGTTGAGTCATGCTAGTGGGTCTGGGGACCACACTTTCCCTAGAGGTGGACTCCCATTTTGACACCAGAATATGACACCACTAGAGAAGTTGACACCACTAGAGGCCAGGACTGCCTCATCTCTGCTGTCCTTCCGGAAACAGGCAAAGACCTTTCTCTTCAGGCAAGCTTTCCCTGAATGAGGGACTACCATGTCTGTTTTATATGAATCTATGGGTTCACATAGATTTTGTGTTTATGTCTACTTATAACTGTGTTGCTTTAATGTAATGCTGTCTATTAACGCTGTAAGACAGACATGTCCAAAGTCCGGCCCGGGGGCCAAATGTGGTCCGTTTTAAATTGTGAGTGGCCCACAGCCTCTTCTCCCTGTCAACTCATCCTGTCGTGCATCCTCACTGGCTGGCCCCTCCCTGTGCCGGCTGGAGACATCAGCTTGCAGTTTTATGGTTTGACTACCCTCCCTGCCTCTGTCTGTACCCCCAGCCATCCACCCACCCAGTGTACCCCCCCCCCCGGCTCCATTGCTGCAGCAGCAGCATCCTCACCTCCTTGCAAGGGAGGGTAGCACTGGGATTGTGAGCCGCCCAGAGACCCCTGGGTAGTGGGCAGCATACAAGTTAAATAAATAAATAAATAAATAAAAGCAGCGGTGTGTCTTGGGTGCGCATGCCTGCCAATTCCCGGGCTGTGCAACAGCCGCCTGCCCTTTTGGGCTCCTTGAAACCGGAATGTTTGTGGCTGTTGCAGGTGTGTGCGGGCCTCCACCCTTTCTCCTCCCTTCAGGTCGAATCGTCACCCACCCCACACACATTTCTACCTCACCAAATCTGGCCCTCCTTGCAAAAATTTTGGACACCCCTGTGTGTAAGATGTCCCTCAATTTCTTGTTCTCAAATACTTGAATATGTCTTAATTGTACTGGACTGTATATTATCCTTCATTACTGTAAGCCACCTTGGGTCCTTTTCCAAGGAGAAAGGAGGGGGTTAAAAATACTCTAAAATAAATACATAATATAAAAGTTGATGGTCAAAGGTTTCCAGTATTGAGAAAGTGCCTGCGTGGCTGTTTTAAGCAAGGAGCACAGGGAGCAGCACATGCCTTGTTTTAAAGAAGAACCATGTTCCCTGGAGCCCTCTAGGAGTGAGATTCACTTTTAGTAGCACCAACAAATAGGTGGCGGCTGGTAGGAGCTGGGGCCATATTGTGCCTGCCTGGATGCATCATATGATGTAAATACCTCAGGGAAGGATAGTGTGTGTGTGTGTGTGTGTGTGTGTGTGTGTGTGTGTGTGTGTGTGTGTGTATACACGCACACATTATCCTTCCCTGAGGTATTTACATCATATGATGCATCCAGGCAGGCACAATATGGCCCCAGCTCCTACCAGCTGCCACCTTTTTGTATATACACTCGAGTAGAGATGGGCACGACTTAGCGGTATTCCCGTTTCCGTTTCCGTTACTCGGTTCCGTTACTCTACGGAAACGGTAATGGGAATTATTCCGCCAGACTTCGAGCTCGAACCGACGAACGAACAATTTAATCTGATTTGTCGTGCTCGTTACTTGCATCGTGGTGATCGCGCAATGCCACGCGGCACAGAAAAAAAGTTTTTTAAAGTTAAAAAAACCCGGTTCCCGGCCAAAAAGCAGGCGGAAAAATGCCTGCGGTGCCTCAGGGCACCTACCAGAGGGGTTGTTTCTGGCGGTCCCCGGCCTCCCCCCTCATCCCCCGTCCTGGGCTGCTCTGGTGGGACTCGCCGCAGGCTCGCAGCCAGCAAAAAGCCCAGTCTCGCCGCCGGCCGGCCGCAATTAAAGCGCAAGCAAGCGGCACGGACGGCACAGGAAAAAACTTTTAAACTCTCCCCCCACCCATTCCCGGGCCAAAAAAGCAGGCGGAAAAATGCCTGCTTGACTAAGGGCGCAGGGCACCTACCGGAGGGGTGGTTTCTGGAGGGGGGGTCCCGCCTCCCCCCCGTCCTGGGCAGCCGGACTCGAGTTGCCATTTCGCCATGCCATGCGGTGCGGGCGGGGGATCCAAAATGGGGCGGCAAACGCAATATTGTTTTTGAAATCGTGGTCCAAAAACACACAAGCACAACAGAAACACGCGAAAATTTATAAACTGCCAGATTTTTCACAGTAGCAGTGGGTTTTTTCTTGCAACAAAATGTCTCTCCTCTCCTTCTGTCCTCCATTGATTTTATTTTATTTTATTTTATTTACACCTGCGCAATGATGGGCTGGCCGAGTGGCCAGCCATGTGGGAGTGGACAACCATGCAAATTTTTGGAGCCATCCCACCAGTCGCATGGCCACTTGGCCATGGAGACTTCTGGGATGTGCCAAAAAGCCCCCTAAAACCTGCCCTAGCCCTAACCCTAACCCTTGACTCCGTACCCATACGTCACAGACTGTCTTCTTAGTGGGTCAGAGAGGCACCCAGAGGTGCAACCCACTAGCCCACCGTAACCTTACCCGTCACTAGCCTAACCCTAGCCATTGCACTAAGCCACCTTAAAGCCAGATCTACTTGCTTGCATTGCACTACACGCAGCAAGTAGAATTCCCTTCTGTGTGAGACATGGTGGTGCGGGAGCCTTGTGCAGGGAAGGCATGACGCTATCACTCTCACACTGGTCTCACTGTCTGCACATTATGTTATGCAATATCCATATGGCTATTGCATAGCATTTTGCAGCAGCAGGTGAGGAGGGGAGACCCCCATGTAGAGGGGTCTCTCTTGGAGCCTGCTTCCCCTTCCTAGTGGGTGAGGAGCCCACTTTCCCTTTATAGCGGGCCAGAGGAGGCACCCACCCCACAGAGGTGCCTCCAGGAGCCCGCTCCCCCCCCCAAAACCAGTACTAATGACAACGAAAAAACGAAAAAATGAACCGACTAATTTTTGTGGATTTTCGCGAAAACCGGAAACGAGCCGAAACGGGACCGGCCCGACTAACGACAACTCGAAAAAAAAATTTTTCAAGTCGTGCCCATCTCTACACTCGAGTATAAGTCGTCCCGAGTATAAGTCGTCCCGAGTATAAGTCAAGGCCCCTAATTTAACCCCAAAAAACTGGGGAAACGTATTGACTCGAGTATAAGTCTAGGATGGGAAATGCAGCAGGGTCTGGCAGCTCCTCTTTTGTAAGCTGGGGGAGTGGTGTGTGATGTTTAAAATGACTTTTACCCACTGACCCGAGCGCTTGCCAGGCCCTGCTGCATTTCCCACCCTAGGCTCCCCTGTGATGCGGGGGGGGGGGGGTCATGAGAAGTGGCACACAATGTTTAAAATGACTTTTAGTCACTGACCCAAACACTTGCCTCAGTGGCTAAAAGTATTGACCCGCATATAAGTATTCGAGTATATACAGTGTGTATGTGGGTGGGTGGGTGGGTGGGCAGAATTAAAGGGGAAGGGGTGGAGAGAAAGCTAAAATATTGTGGCACTTGCCTGACAGCAGATGCATTTCAGTGTAAGCTTTCGTAGCTCAAAATCCACTTCTTCAGACCCAAGAAGCGTAGTCCTATTATCTTCTATCTATTCTATACATCCCTGTGGACATTGCAGATAATTTGTCATTAGAAAATTCCTAAATTCCTAAATTCCTGAAAGTGCCTGAGCGCAGCTAGAACTTCTCTCGCAAACTTTGCAAACCGGCTTGCCTGATGTTATGATTGGTCTTCAGATGTTAAGCACAGGATTCCCTTTGAAGTCTGATTCCCCAAACATGAAAGTCTGCCAGAATCATGTCTCTCTGGAAGTCATATGTTTTCAGCTCAAATCGTGGGCTCTTCATAACTTCTGTCTCTGTTTCAGGTTTTCTGCTCCACTTCAATTATGTGCCTGCATTCCGTCTGAAGTGAATAGGGAACTATTTAGGGCCTAATTAGATATTAAGAGGAAAAGGGCATCTTATCTGATTAATATTTCCCCTGGGAAGGGGATTCCCTCAGAGGTGTATGCATCAGCAATCATTAAGTCATTTCATTCCTTCTATTTATTTGTATCCTGCCTTTTCCCCACAAAGGAGCTGAATGTGGCTTACAAAATTTGTAAAAGACAAATATAGTTAATATACAAAAAAATACATAATGATAAAAAACCAGACATTTACATTACAGCAACTGCTGTTGACACAACAGTTAAAAGCACACTAAAAAGTTTAAAAAAAAATACATCTTCCCCAGAAACCCCCTTTCTTGGCTAAGAATTACTTCCCAAAAGGCTGCTTCAACAGAAAAGTCTCTGGCGCCTGGAAAAGGACTGCAGAGAGGGGGCCCAGCCTGGCCACCCTTAGGAGAAAGTTCTGTAGCCTAAGAGCTGATTCCTTAAAAATCCCTCTGTTCGTATCCCTCCCACCAGTTATACCAGTGAGAGTGGGGAACTGGAAGTTGTCTCTGAAGATCTCAAAACCTAACAAGACACACATGGGAATATCTAGCCAGTGATATAGCTGCAGGGGTGGGAGGGGGTGGGGAGGCACACAGAGGCAGACACCCTGGGAGCCAAATTTTAGGACATGCCACAGCCTGCCCTGTGCCTCCTTCCCACTGTCCCCCCCACCCCCCATCTAGTCCTGTTGCCTCCTCTTCTTCATCCTTTTGCAACCATGGAGGAGGAGGAGGTTCCAGGACCAGTAGGGATGCCACTGGAGCAGTGGGGAGGGGATGAGGGGGCAGGTTGTAGTAGTGGCACGGCATGGGGGGAGGGCACAGGGACAGTTGCCCCAGTTGTGAAATTTCTAGGGGGTGCAAAGTTTGCCTTGTCCTGGGTGCCGGCGGCAACCATGCTGTGCCACTGCCGGTTGTATAAAGCTGTACAGGAGGACATTGTATGAGACATTGTATGAGGACAGGTTTCATCACTATTTCCTGGGCCATTTTAAGTTGTTAGTGGGAGATCAGGGGAGGTTTGCCCAGGGTTAACATAAACGGGGATTCCCTTGTCCAGCCACTGACACTGCTGCACTGCTGCCAACTAGAGATGGGCACGAATCAAAAAATGGTGTTTCATTTGTTGTTTGTCGTTTGGAGGGTCCGTTTCGGTTCGTTTCCATTTTTCGTGAATTTTTGCAAAAAAATCATTTTCGTTTTTGTTCGTTTCATTACCGTTTCGTTACCATTTATTTCAAATTTTTGTGATTTTTTTTTAGCATTTAAAGCAGTTCACTGTATTGCCGTAATGAAAACGAAATGCACGACACAATTTCTGGTGTTTCTGTTCGTTTCGTTTCATTTTAGAGACAAAATTTGTTTGTCGTTTCATTGAGTAACGAAACAAAAAAACGAAAACGGAAACAAAAAATTGTTCGTTTCGTGCCCATCTCTACTGTCAACTATTTTCTTTCAGCTTTTCACTAATCTGACGTTCATAAATCCTGTTGTTGGTGTGATTGCACCCATCTCTCCTGACAGTTCTGCTTACAAAGTATTCTGCTTATCGCGCTTCAAGCACTCTCTGGGAGGTTTACCATTTATGCAGGCTACACACTGGGTCCTCCTTTTACCGACCTTGGAAGGATGGAAGGCTGAGCCAACCATGAGCCAGCGGCCTGGGATTGAGCCCCAGGTCATGAGTACAGTTTTACCTGCAGCACAGACCGTTTAACTACTGTGCCACGAGGCTCCTTGTAAGTACTGTATTATACAGGCAGGTTTAATGGGAGCGACTTAGATGCAGCCAAACCATAGAGAGATATTGTCATATCTGGATCTTCCCTCTTTTTCTCCAAGAAACTCAAAACGTAGTCTCACGTAGGTCAGAGAAGTTACTTTTCGGACCTCAGCTCTCAGAATTCCCTAGTCGGTGAGTCTGTGCTGGCTGAAGAATTATGGGAGCAGCTGTACTCTCCACCTTCTGTTGTGGGATATTATTTTATGGTAGTTTACAGCTCAGTTTCTACCAAACACAGGTAAAATAAAAAGACAAACAAACCTTAGGCCCACATAGTGTAGATCATGGCTTGGGCGATACATGTCTATATCCTGGCTCAGGGTCACAGTCGGCCCCATCCAAGAACAAATAACTACGTTCATCTGAAGCATTCATTGCAAAGGTATCTCCATAGTCTGTGTTTGTGTAGCAAACTTTGCAAGAGGTGGTCTAGAGCTGGAATGCAGATGTGAAAAGCAGATGTGAAGAATGTACCTGAACAAGGCTCAATGTGTGACAGCAGGGGCCTGGGAAAGAAGCCGTGTAATGAGCGTGTTAAGATGTTTTAATAAAGAAGTTACCTATTGTAAATAAATCCATATGTCTTATAATCCGTTGCTTCATTCCTTCTTAGGCATCTGGCGGTGTGGGGGATTTAGAGGTCTGAGCATTAATGCTATAGGCTTATTACACTTAAAGAGAAGGTTGGGTGGAAATTAATGACTTCTTTTAAATTAAAGACCTGAGGAAGGACCGTAGGTTCCTCTATTAAAAGAAAAAGCATTTCTTCTAAAGGGAGCTGAATTCACCAACCGGAGGGTAATTAACGGGAAACAAGCAGGATTCCACATGTACATACAATACACATCCTTTGCCCTGGTGGGAAGGTATATTCTAAATGGCTACGCTCAGGCACACACTGCCCTTATTGGCACTCCTCTTTTCTCCAAGTGGCACCATGGGTGGTTCTCCTGCCTGATGCTATGCCCATATTAGCCTTAGAACAAGTCTGTGACATAGGTCGGGTCGAAACGGTGGGAAGGGTCAAGAACAAAGCATAAGCTTCCGCTCGATTTGAAGGATGGCCACCGTGTCCTGCTCTGGCACCCAAGAACCAACTGAAGCAAAGTATAGTGTAAGGGGTAAGAGAGTGAATTGGTTCCAAATTTACCCTTTTCGCGAATTCATTTAGCTACCGTCACCAAATCACTGCCCCGTGAGGCTCCGTCTCCTCACCAGAAAAACTGACCCCCTTTGGACCAAGACATAGTCATGCACTGAGTAACCTAAAGGAAAGCAACACGACCTACCATTGGTCACACAAATACCAAGGGAAACCTATCAAAAACATCAAGATAGGCCTAGCACCACTGGTTCATGCACTAGTAATCTCAAGGACAGGTTATTGCCGCGCTGTCTATGTGAGGCAGCCCTTGAAGGCATTTCAGAAGCTGCAGCAAGAACACAACAGCCAGATTGGAGTCGGGAGCATCAAAACACAATTCCATCTCCTGTTCTGCTGCATTTGCACTGCCTGCTGGTTTGCTTCTGAACCAAATTCAAGTTGTTCATGTTTACATTCAAAGCCTTAAATTGTTCAGAACCTTTCTACTTATCGGAGCAGAAGAACAATCTCCTGTCCCACCTGTACCTCACAACCCAGAATGTTATCGGTGGCCACCCTGAGGGAGGCCCAGATATCATAAGAACATAAGAACATAAGAAGAGCCCTGCTGGATCAGGCCAAAGGCCCATCTAGTCCAGCTTCCTGTATCTCACAGTGGCCCCACCAGATGCCTCAGTGAGCGCATGAGACTAGATATCTGTCTCCTGATACCACTCCCCTGCATCTGGTCCTTGAAGTACCCTGGTTTTAAGCCTGGAGATGATACATCTCCCTCATGGTTTGTAAACTGTGATGGACTTCTCCTCCAGGAATCTGTCCAATCCCCTTTTGAAGGCATCCAGGCCAGATGCCATCACCACATCCTGTGGCAGGGAGTTCCACAGACTAACAATGCGCTTGGTGAAATAATATTTTCTTTTGTCTGTTCTCACTCTCCCTACCCAGAATTTCAGTGGATGTCCGCTAGTTCTGGTATTTTGTGAGAGGGAGAAGAGCTTCCCTCTATCCACTTTACTCATACCCTGCATTATTTTGTACATCTCAATCATATCCCCCCTCAGGTGCCTTTTTTCCAGACTAAAGAGCCCCAAATGTTTTAGCCTTTCCTCATAAGGGAGGTGCCCCAGCCCAGTAATCATTTCAGTCGCTCTCTTCTGCACCTTTTCCAGTTCCACTATGTCTTTCTTGAGATGCGGTGACCAGAATTGTACACAATACTCCAGGTGTGGCCTTACTATTGTTTTGTATAAAGGCATTATAATGTTCGCTGTTTTATTTTCAATCCCCTTTTTGATAATCCCTAGCATGGAATTGGCCTTCTTCACCGCTGCCACACATTGGGGAGACACCTTCATGGAGCTGTCCACCAACACACCAAGATCTCTTTCCTGATCTGTCACGGATAACTCAGAGCCCATGAGTTGATAGATAAAGTTTTGATTTTTTGCCCCAATATGCATTACTTTACATTTAGCTACATTAAAACGCATTTGCCATTTCGCATCCCAGTCCCCCAGTTTGGAGAGATCCTTCTGGAGCTCTTCACAATCTTCTCTGGTTTTTACCACATGGAAAAGTTTTGTGTCATCTGCAAACTTGGCCACCTCACTGTTTATCCCTGTCTCCAGGTCATTTATGAATAGATTGAAAAGCACTGGTCCCAGGACAGAGCCCTGGGGCACACCGCTTTTCACCTCTCTCCATTGTGGAAAATTTCCCATTGACACCTGCTCTTTGTTTCCTGGATCTCAACCAGTTCTCAATCCATAAGAGGACCTGCCCTCTTATCCCCTGACTGTGCAATTTACTCAGCAGCCTTTGGTGAGGGACTGTGTCAAAAGCCTTCTGAAAATCCAGATAGACGATATCCACCGGTTCACCCAAATCCACATGCCTGTTGACTTTTTCAAAGAATTCTAAAAGGTTTGTCAGGCAAGACTTAACTCTTACAGAAGTCATGCCGATTTTCGCTCAGCAAGGCCTGTTCTTCTATGTGTTTTAAGATCTTCTCTTGGTTGAGGCTTTCCACCATCTTCCCTGTGACATACTTAAGTCTAAACAGCCTGTCGTTTCCCAGATCCCCCCCTTCCTTTTTTAAAAAAAAATGGTGTGACATCTGCTATCCTCCAGTCCTCCGGCACTGTGGCAGTTTTAAGAGACAAGTTGCATATTACTTCCCATCTCTCCTTAAGCCAGTAAAGGATTGGGTTTTTTTGTATTTGCTCCTGTACATTTTATTAGCTAGACATTGAAGTAATAGATTGAAAATTAGGTTTGTTGAGAAACACTACTCTAGCTGCTTTCTGCCTGTTTGAAAAGCAAGCAAACTCACAGCCACAACTGTGTATGTCAAACAGCTGAAATTTATGGGACACATTTTTTATTCTTCTGTGGTGCTTGTGTAGATGCATCAAATTAACTTCTGTCAAATGGTCTCAACCAAAAGCTCTAGGCACTGATTGAATTAGATCTTCAATTGGGTGGTGGTCCGTTGGCTTCAATGTATTGTTTCCTGAGGCCCTGGGGACACAGAAGAAAGGGAAACCATTATGGTTCCTGACAAATTGACGCACTGTTCAAAAGATTTATGAAAAAAGAAAAGAAACAACTGGGTTCCCAGTGCCCAAGAAGAAGAAAAATCCAGCACCAAATGATTCAGTAATCCAAAAACACACCAGAAGTAAGAATATAGGTATAGGTATAGGTTCCCCCTGCACATGCATGCCAGTCATGTCTGACGCTAGGGGCAGCGCTCATCTCTGTTTCTAAGCCAAACAGCCAGTATTGTGCAAGTTCTTGGCCATGTGGCCGGCATGGCCGAATGCATTTCTGCACACGGTACACTGTTTCCCTTCCTGATGTTTATAGCAGTAAACATTTATCTACTTGCATTTACATGCTTTCAAACTGCTAGGTTGGCAGGAGCTGGGTTTAACGTCAGGAGCTCGCTCTGCTGCGTGGCAACCAGGATTCGAACCGCCAAGCTGCCGACTTTGCAGCTGACAGTTTCAGCGCTCTAGCCACCACACCCCATAGGAGTAAGAATACCTGGGTTTAAATCCCTGGTTGGCCATGGAAACTCACTGAGGAGGCAACGGGGTTTTTTTTTAATATGATAATTGTATGCTGTCAAGTAAATTCTGGCTTATGGTGACCTACAAGGTTTATAGGCAGAAAATAGACAGATGTAGTTTATCATTCCCTTCTTCTGGAGGGTTTCCTGGGAATACCATGCAGCTTGACCTCAACTACAAAGCTGGCTCTTTTCCCCAGGAGACACAGTGGGGAAATGAATCCTGAATGTCTCACTCTGTAGCCAGGTACCAAAACCACTGTGGCGCTATCCAGCTGGCTTGTCACAGAGAAAGCACTCCTTAAATATCTCAAATATCGCAAACACGTCCTTTGAAATGCTGATTAAATTTCAAGATAAAGTGTTTCCAAAAATATTGTCCCCACGGCCACCGGGCTTTAAAAAGCCTTCGGGCTGTCAGTGCTGGTTGTTGTTGTTGTTGTTGTTGTTGTTGTTGTTGTTGTTGTTGTTGTTGTTGTTGTTGTTGTTGTTCATTTTCCCCCTAACCCCACCAGCTCCTGGGGCTGGTTGGCGCTTTTTAATTTTTTAAAAAATTCTCCTCCCCCCCCCAGCGCTGATCAGCTGGCTTTCGGGCTGTCAGTGCTGGGTTTTTTGTTTTTTATGTTTGTTTTCATTTTTTCCCTAACCCCACCAGCTTCTGGGGCTGGTCGGCGCTTTTTAATTATTATTATTTTTAATTCCCCCCCCCCCAAGCGCTGATCAGCTGGCCTTTGGGCTGTCAGTGCTGTTTGTTTTTTTAAAATGTTTGTTTTCATTTTTTCCCTAACCCCACCAGCTCCTGGGGCTGGTCGGCGCTAATTTCCCCTCCCCCAGCACTGATCAGCTGGCCTTCTGGCTGTCAGTGCTGGGTTTTTTTAATTATTTTTAATTTTTATAGCGCCATCTGCTGGCCGTGGTGCTGAATGGCACTTTTAAAAAAACTTTGTACATGGGAACGGAGATCCCACATCTTCAGTCACGTGACCAAGAAAGAAGAAAAGCCGGACTTTCACAATATCCGGATCTTCTCCCAGGTGAGAGAGCGGCCACCGTACCTTGAAACCCCTATTGGAGCCACTGTAACTCAGATGTAAATTGACAACACCTGTTATATTTAGGACTGTCCTATAGATTACTTTAAAAGAGATGGTCACCTAATAAGTTTCATGCCTGAAAAGTAATTTCAACCTGAATTTACTAAAACTGAAAATGACACTACTTTCTACACCTCACAGCTTATCCTGCTGTCTGTCATTCATGGCCTATATCAGGGCTGTCCAACTTTGAATAGCTCAATGCCTACCTGCCGCTTCTGTAGGCCTCCCGCAGTCGACAGCTGCAGAGGGTCAGTGGTGGGGGTGGGGGTGGCAGGGGTGGGGGTGGCAGCGGGGGGTGGGGCCTGGACCGATGGTGGTGGCGGTGGCGGGGTCAGTGGGCAAGGCCTGGGGTGATGGCGGTGGCGGTGGTAGCGGGGTCAGCGGGGTTTTTTGCAGCGGCAGCAGTGGTGGGTACAGGGGGTTGGCAGCGGGGGTGGCGGGGTCAGCAGGCAGGCCCTGGGGTGGCCACAGTGGCGGCGGTGGGGATGGCAGAGGCGGGGTGGGGGTGATTGCGGCGGCGCCGGTGGTGCCGGCTGTGGGTGCAGGGGGTGGCAGCGAGGTGGTGGTGGGGGTCAGGCAGGCAGGGCCTGGGGTGATGGCAGCAGTGGTGGGGGGTGATGGCAGCAGGTGGGGGCGGGGTGACTGCGGCGTAGGCGGTGTAGGCGGCATTGGCGGCAATGGTGACGGTGGCGGGGTCAGTGGGTGAGGCCTGGGGCGGGGGCAGGGGCGATGGCGGCAGGGGCAAGGGTGAGGGTTGCGAGGTGATGCAGGCAGCAGGGGTGGGGGTGCGGTGGCAGCTCCAGTGGTGAGTGGCGGCCACAGAGGCGGGCCCATGGCAGGTTGCTTTGCCCACCGCTGCCATTGGAGCATCTGCCTCTGCCACTGGAGAGGACGAGTGAGAGGGGGGGGGAATTCCCCCCCTGTAGAGGGTACCTGGCGGGCGATCCCTGAAGTTGCCATGGGCGACTGGTCACCCGCGGTCGACGTCTTGGACAGCCCTGGCCTATATCATGAAATGAAGCAATCATGTGAATGCCAGATTAGAGCACAGAATTTGGCCTTGTGACCCAGCACTCCCTCTCTATTGTAATAGGTCACCTTGAGTTTAATGCACTTGAGACACCTCTATGGCCCTTAAGTAAGCATGGCACGAAAGCCTATATTTGTTCAAAATCATTTAGATTATTTCAGGTCTCTTTCATGAGGAGGTCACAGTCTTTCTAAACTTTATTATTTAAAAATCACTGGTTAAAGCATCATAAAAAGGAAGCAGGCATGTTCTATTTCTTCTTAAGTTCTTATGTTCTTATGTTAACATGCAGTAGACTAGTAAGATGGGCTTATGCCTGGATGAGGTGTAATTGTGCAAGACAGGGATGGCAAAGTTAAAAGGAATTAAAACACCCTAATTTATTGTACCAAGAAATCCATTCCGGATAAAACAGCATCAAACATAGACTCAAGGGCAGAAGAATTTAGAGCTGAATTTCAGGTGTCCAATATTTCAGGAAGTCCAACATTTGCCTTTAAAGGCAGCCCTACACTGCACAGACCAAAAAGAACAATAGAAGGAAATGATTTCCTTGAAGAAGGAGGAGAATGAGATTTCAGTGCCAAAATCTGAACGTGATCCCTTACAGAAAGCCAAGAGAGCCACACAGGCCCAATTCCACCTGTGTTCCCAACCTTACAAGTTGGTAGCCATTTTCAGTCAGAGACAAAACTCTCCTCAGAACTTTTCTATTCCTATTCTTTTTGGTTAAAGACAGAATTCATCTAGTATGTCTACTTTTAAGACTCCTAATTGCCTTTCTTCTCTTCCTTGGTGGTGTGGTTGGACTTTTTAAACACACTGATGCCTCCTCGCCTCAGGGGGACAAATCTTTTTATAATATGAAGGTCATGAGTTAACCTGACCTCTCAGAGGCCCTTCTAATTGTGGTCTTCCCTTTGGGCTGCCCCTCTCACAGGGTCTAGTTTTAATTTAAGAATTAACTGGAGCCATCTCTCTCTCTCTCTCTCTCTCTCTCTCTCTCTCTCTCTCTCTCTCTCTCTCTCACACACACACACACACACACACACACACACACACACAGAGCACCTCACAATATATTAATCTTGTGCTCATGTAGAAAAATGCCAGAAGTGACTAATAACAATGGTCCCCCCCCAACACTGGAAGTATTGCTGAGGCTGTTGGAATTTGGGGAGGAACTGAATGAGCAATTTAAAAAAAGAACTATGCAGAGATTAAATTAAAAGGGCTTTAAAAATGAATGGGACAAGCACCGTTTCCAGCTAATTTGGTTGCAAATATTGTCCATGCCTGGTACCGGGGGCGGGGGGGTGGGGTGGGGTCAAGCCTTAAGTGCTGAGGAAGAGGAGTTTGCTATGACCTGAGTATCCAGCAACCATCCATCTGTAATGCCAGCAGCTACACAGCACAGAGTTGTTCTTTGAGTTAAGCTTGACAGTATATAAATCCATAAATAAACTATAATAAACTTAAGAGCTAAGGGGGGACCATTCAAGAAAGACTGTATATGTTTGCTGGTGAGGTTTTAAAGAATGTCACCCCAGTGAACTGCATATGGACTCATTTCCTTGTATAAAGGAAATAATTCATTCCAAATGAAATTCTGTTAAGCAAATTTTCCTTTATACAGATTTCCCGTGGGAAAGCATTGAAAGCAGAGTAATCCCTAATCACGACCATTTTTCTGTTGTACAGATTCACCCCATAGGCGATTCTGTTAAACAAATTTCCCCTATCTCCAGACTTTTTTATGTTGTACTGATTTTATGTTATACAAATCATTTGTTATACGAGGGTCCACTGTATTTCAGTTTGAACATCAATATCTTCTACTGGCATAGAAAGAACATCCTCTTCCTTTGGACTCATTCATTCTAAACTGAAAAATCCTTTGGGACATAGTAAAGAAAGAAAACTTGCTCCCCCGCCCCCATATTATGAACAAATAAGAAGATAAAAATGAGTGAGCCACAAAAGACACTATTTAAAGTTTTTCATGTACAGACTAGGCTGATAGTTAAGTTGTATGCTTTTAAAAAAAACTTTCACCACATAACTTAACATGGTTGTTTAAGCAAATACAATAACACATATTATTGTCTAGACATGGGCACGACCAGAAAAAAAATGATGTTTTGAGTTTTCATTTGTTGGAACGGGTCCGTTTCAGGTCGTTTCCATTTGTCGCGAAATTTTTCAAAAATGTGTCATTTCCGTTTGTCGTTTGTCGTTTCCACCACGATTTAGCGCGATTTGACTTCCCAGTCCCAGAGCATAGGGGCGTCCCGCAATCAGGGCCGGCGCTAGGTGTTTTTGCGCCCTAGGTGGCGGGCGGGGCAGGGGAGCGGGTGAGCAGGCGGGCGGCGGCGCAGGCGGACGGGCAGTTAGGATATCACTTAGGATAGAGGTTCAGTTCTTGGCTTGCACCCCAAATGTGTGTGTGTGCAAGCAAATTGAAGTTGGGAAAATAGAAAATAAATGGTAGTATATAATATATTTTTAAAATAAATCCACACCTCCCACTCCCAGTCGAACCTCCCCCTTTATCCAATATCAGATAAAAATCCTCACAAACCACCAGAGAAGAAATAAAGAATAAACTGCTATTCCCTTCAGCAGACAAAGATGCAGGGAATCAAAGAAATTATTTTCTAAATTCAGTTCCCTCCCTCCCTGCCTAACTTAAATCCTAAAGCCTCTGCCTCCCTCCTCAATCTCGATCGGATCACACCAGCACCAGCAGCCAGCCCTCCTCCCTCAACCACATCCATACACCCAACTGCGATTTCTGGAAGGTGCCTCGGCTTTTTATGCCCTCCGAGACATCCAAAAGTGTCCGTCAAAAACCTGGCGATGCCATTGGTGGAATGGTTCAAACAATTTGCATGGTCCCATCCCATGCCCAGCCCAAATGGGCAGGTCTAAAAAAATAAAAAATAAAATAAAATAAAATAAAATCAATACGACGTTTTATTACTATAAAAAAACCACTGCTGCTACTATTAAAATTCAGGCATTTAAAATAAATAAATTTCACATGTTTCTGTGGTGATTTGGGGTGTTTTTTGACCACGATTTCAAAAGAAAAATTGCGGTCGCCATTTTGGATCCCCCCCACTGCCTGGCATGCAGCGAGAGACAGACAACGAGGATGACCCCCCCCCAGCCTGGTGCAAGCAGCCCAGGACAGGAGAAGAGGGGGGGAAAGGCCGGGGACCCCCCAGAAACCACCCCTCTGGTAGGTGGCAAAGCCTCAGGCAGGCATATTTTTGCATGCTTTTTTGGCCAGGAGTCGGGGTTTTTTTAAAAAAAACTTTAAAAAACTTTAAAAAACTTTTCCTGTGCTTCACATCGCGCGATCGCCGCGATGCCACAAACGGAAACGGAAAACCCAACCAAATTTTTCTTTTTTTGGTTTGAGTTCGAGTTCTGATGGCTTAATTATCGTTACCGTTTCCGTTACGTAACGGAAACGATAACTGAAAATGGAAACGACAATTTTGCCGAGTCGTGCCCATGTCTATTATTGTCAAAATCAAATAACACAACATTGTTATTTTTAAGGTCATGATGATTTTTCTCGTTCCAATAAAGTACAGCATAATAGTTGTTCAAATATGAATGATTAATTTGTTAAACCGGAGGTAGTTCACCCTTGCATTGATTTCATAATTGTTTATATGTGTTTCTAATAGCATCAACAAATCAGTATTTTTTTATATATTTGTATAACTAATCCAAAAAGTTGTAATTATAAAAATGAAACATTCCTCTGGTTGTAAATATCAATCTAGTACTATCATTGGGATTTGGATGTTGCCTTGCTTCTGGCCATGGCAGCGACAGCTTTGGCAGTAAAGAAAATACTGTATAGTGGCCGCTACGTCTGAGTATAAAGAATAATTCAGGTGTAATCTGCAGTATAGTTTTCCTCCTGCGTTCAAAGCTGCACAGCGCAAAGTATGGACTACAGAAGAGCCATAGGACTCTGTCATATGTAGAAATAACCCTCGTGAGCCAAGAGTATGAAATTGAGGACCATGAAACTGTTTTCTTGCCCTTTCCCCAAGACTCTGCTTAACTCTTTTCCACATGAAAAAAGGTGCATTTTGATGTCGAGTTGTTAGAAAGATACTCAAAATGGCAGTAAAAATGACCCTTTTAACTGTTTCTAGAGGCACTGTTAACTTTCACATGCAACCTGTATATAGGTTCGGTTGTGTCACATTATGATAATTAACAAAAGAAAATTGCTTTGTGTTAAAACCAGCCTCTGTCTCCACTGCCCCAGCATTGCCTTAACTGACTGGAAGAATCTCTCCAGCATTTGAGGTAGGGTCCTTTCCCAACTCCACCAATGCTTCCCAGGATTGTGTTGCAAACTTATGTTGCCTTTAAAAGGTTATGGCTGGGAGGGACCTTTATGCCCTGGGAGGAACATCAGCTAATCCTGGAGTGGTCAATTGTTCTTTCCTCTGCCTGTGAATTTGAAGAGAGGCACACCTCTTTACTCAAGTCTCTTTCTCACACCTTTTCTCAGACAGACAGTCTGTGTTCAGCTAGAGTTATGTTATGTACAGTGGACCCTCGTATGCACAACATAAAAAGTTCCGGAGATATAGGAAATTTGCTTAACAGCATCGCCTAAGCCATACAACATAAAAATGGTCGTGATTAGGGATTACTCCATTTTCTATGCAATCCTATGGAAAATTTGTATAAAGGAAAACATAATTTCATTTGGAACGAATTAATTCCTTGATATAAGGTACTAGTCATGTAGTGAGTCAATATTCAGCTAGTAAATCAGTTAAGGTCTAGTAGTGTATCCAGTTAATATTATTTAAACGGAATGCTTGTTTTGATCTATGAAGAACTGTGAGTAAAATGGAACTTTTAATTCATTTCTGTTGCCAGTTTCTCTCAATGAGTTATTTAAAGAGTAAGTGCCAATTGAGGATAACCCAAACAATAAGGGAGTGGTCTTTTGTGGGGAAACATGAAGCTAATTCTGCTCTGTAGATTCCTGAAGGTTTTTTTCACTAGGAAGTTAGGATATTTAAACCAATAAATGTCTACACTCTGCCCACAGATCAAACCTATACTTTTCTGCATTCATAGCATGTACTTGATCACTGGGATACACAAGAAATGCAGTTTCATGTGGGACAGCGGCTCCATGCAGTGGCCATAATCGGGAAGCACCACCCTCCACAAGGATAATAGAATTGCCATCACCCTCATGGAGCTGTAATGGTAATGTTTTCCATACCTGTATGGAAAAAAACAGTTGTCCTCTAGAGGACAACTGCCACTGCACAAAGACCTTTGCAAAGATGTTTCTACCTGGTCATTGTGATGTAACCCTTCATCCTATTAAGATGGCAGCCCTCACCAGTCACAAAACATTAAAATGTGTTGACACGTTTGATGAGTGCTTGGAAAAACTTGAGGAACAGACAGAATGGAGAAGGGTGCATGTCAAATACCCTCTGACATTTCAAACAACTCTAAGTAAACTAAAAATATAAGCTGATCCTTAGGGGGGAAATTGGTACAGTGAGGCAAACATGATGAATCTCCCCCCCCCCCCCAGAAAAGCATTGCAGTTCATGTTTCTTGTCTTTGGTCTCAGCACGATGAAATCCCGTGAGAGGATATCAGCGAACAAAAGCAGAAAGGCTGGCATGAATTATTCACCCGTCTCCTGGGCGTGCAGACACTCAGCACTTGCACACATCCTGGGTAAATTATTTAACACTTCATAGTTCAACAACACAGATACAATTTGATTGAGCAACACACCGTTCAGTGAGCATTCCAAAGAAGGTGGCGATAAAATACGTGATGAATCCTGTCCAGGTAGCACAAATAAAAAGGACTGATACTACTGTTTTAGACTTAGCGTTCCATTTATCATTGTGAACCTAAGTAAATGAAAAAGGTAACAACCAGAAGAAAGCAGCTCCTGCCTAGTCTATTTCAGTGAGGAAAATGTGGGGAAATTCTCTGCACAGAACTCCAGCCAACATGGAATATCGTATGTCAGGTAATTTACAGAGCTTTTGACATGCAGGTCTGCCAATATGATGCTTAACTCTTAAGAATGTCTGTGAAGATTCTCAGTCATCCAGGTGAGTTTATCTGGAAGTTGAGTCATGGCTACTGGACTTCTTTTTTGAGAGATAGAAACGTTTCGCTGTTTGGATGAACAGCAAAACGTTTCTATCTCTCAAAAAAAAAGTCCAGTAGCCATGACTCAACTTCCAGAACGCTTAAGAATGTTTAGTTTGCTTTATTTGCTCCACGGATCCTTCACATTTGTCATAGAACATCCTTTCCTTGCCAGGTCTTCAGTTTACTCTTGTGGCATCTGTGGGAAATATCTCCATTAAAATCCTGTCCTACAGAAAGGTCACAATATAGGAAGCCTTATAGCCGATTAGACAGGTAAGCTGAGTTCATCCAGGTGGGTGGAAAGAAACAGAGACTGAGGGAAGTGACCCACACGGTGTGTGGGCCTCCGATGTCAACATGCCCCCCCGTGGCTGTCTGGTGGTTGTGGCAGCCGCAGAACTTTTTTTAAAAAAGGGTTTTGCCTTGTTTAAGCCAAGGACTTCTACAAGGCGCTACTGCATTAAAACAAGGCTTCCAGAAAGTGGATGCTTTGTTTGGAAGCTTTTTTTTAATACTCTTAGATGCCGCCTTGAACTATCAATTAGCTCCAAAACAAGGCATGTGCTTCCCATCCTCTTTATTTCAATACCAAAGTGACTTGTTTACAAGCAAAGAGCAACAAAATTCCTTCACACACACACACACACACACACACACACACACACACACACACGCACGCACGCACGCACGCACGCACGCACACACACACATCAGTGACTGAATTTTGGGCTGAGGGTGGGGTGTACCTTGGACATGCGACTGTGTGCCTCAAAGCCCTGAATGTTGCCCGCCCTGGCTTATATTAATTGGAAACATTTTCCATCCCCCGCGCACCTTACCAGGTGGCATCCATTAGTTATTGTCCTTTTCAAAGTAGATGCACACTTTTAAATGGGCAGTTGTTGAAGCTGCAGGATTTCAAATTAAACACATTTTTAATGAATGAGTCTATTGACACGCTCTTCTGTGGAGTTTAGGAATGTTATTTTTTGGATTATAGGTCCCAGAATCGTGGGTCATTGTGTGTTTGTGTGTGTGTGTGGGGGGATTCTGGAAGTTGTAATCTTAAAAAGTACCATAAAAATTATGTGCTTTTCCTGTGTGATATACTGTACATTTTTATTCAATCATATTTTTAAAATCTACGTACCATTTTGTGTATGCAGAAAGAGATTTCAAACAATAAGGAATTTTCAATGTCATTTCCAAGCATCAATTCTACATGTGTCTGTCTTGGTGTGATTTACTTAACTGCTTACTCCTGTTATGTCTAACTAAGTTAAATGGGACTTACACCATCCTATATTTGCTTGGGTGGTTGATATACCTAAGTGTATTAGGACGAAGAGGTTGGTAAGTTTTTTTCCCCCTTGGGTCACAAGTTCCAGAATCACCTGGCCAGTTGCTATTGTAGCTGAGAGACCCAGGATAAAAAAGGTAAAAGGTAAAGTTCCCCCCCCACACACACATGCATGCTAGTTGTGTCCAAATCTAGGGGGAGGTGCTCATCTCTGTATTCAAGCCGAAGAGCCAGTGTTGTGCAAGTCCATGGCCACGTGGCCAGCATGGCTGCAAGGAAACACTGGCCCTTACTTCACGAGGCGCGGCGCTCCGCAGCGATATTGCCTTCGATTTGAATTCGGAGGCGGTCACGTGGCGGTCACGTGTTCTCGCTTCGCTCCCGCCCCTGTTTCTCAGTACTCACGAGCTGCAGTTTTAGGACCGATTCGAGCACAACCTCACGTGCTCCCTTCGCATTCGCATGCCGCTTTTCAACGTTCATTATTTCCCATCCGTCCTTTAAAAAAATTCCTACCGACGGCGTATCGATGCACTGATGCTGGACTGTCACTTGCAATGGCTCTACTGATTTCAACTGTTTCCTGGCATCATTGGCAGCCCCCCCCCCGCCGCCGCTGCCGCTACTCGGGGGGAGCCCCGCATGGCACAGCCGCCCGTCCTCCGCCGCTTGCACGCTGCCTGCCCCGGGTGCCCTGCTCTGGCTGGGCGAGGCGGCAGCGGCTCCTCCTGCTCCTGCCGCCGCCGCCGCCGCCCCTACTCGAGCGAGGAAGTAACAGCGCAAAGCGATGAAACGATATAGCGATGCAGCGATATCCCTGTTTGAATATTTTTTAAAATAACTTGAAATAAAAGCCAAAAACCGAGACCACACGTGACGTTGGGAGCGAAGCAAGATGCAAAGCGAAAAGATTCCCGGCAGCAGCCAGGGGAACCACTCGCCCCGCTTGGAGCACGGTAAAGGGGGCGTGGTCGGAGTGGCATCGCAGCCAAAAAGGAGGAGCGTGCGGACTGAAACGATCGATTCGCACAGAAAAGAAGGCTAGCCGCGAAGCGAGCGGCTCGTGAAGTAACGGCCACTGTTTTACCTTCCCGCTTTTTGTGGCAGTACCTATTTATCTACTTGCATTTGCGTGCTTTCGAACTGCTAGGTTGGCAGGAGCTGGGGTTATCAGCGGGAGCTCACTCTGCTACGTGGCACCCGGGATTCAGTGCCCCCCCCTTGGGTCACAAGTTCCAGAATCACCTGAGCAGTTGCTATTATAGCTGGGAGACCCAGGATAGGATGTTCTAAAAAGTCTGAACATGAGCATGTTGAAATAAAGTGACGTTTCCGGATATTGTCCCAGCTCGGAGAACTGAAATATGGCAATCAAAAATGATTATGGCCTAGGTTTTCCAGTATGGGGGGCTTATGTTGGGAGCTTTGCAACAAGCAATGTAAGGACTGGAGGTGCTATAGAGATTTTCAGGTTTTGGCCCATTGCTAGTAATAATTCCATCTGAAGAAAAGCAGCCGTCACAAAAATAAATGGATGTGGCATTTCCTGGCCTCAAGAAGTATGCTGGACGTCTGTCATAATGTGTAAACCACAATGTGTCTGCCTGTTTTTGACAGAAGACTCCTGAACACTGGAACTGTTGCTGTGATCTTAATGACTCTTGAGTCCAAAAAAAAAAGAAAATCCATTCATTTCTGATCTGTATAATTTCTGCAGTGTTTATCCAAAAGCCATTCCATTCTATTTCTCCACTCACCAGTAGACATGTAAATCTGTATTTATCTACGTTGCCAAATACATTACATTTCCACCATAGAAAATGTGCATAGGAGATATTTGAACCCATTAGGAAGAAGAGATCCAGAAAGATACTTTGATACATGTATTTTCTCTCAAAACATGCATTTCCAATGTATTTTCTTTCAAAATAAGAACTTCCAGATTTTGTTTTCTCACAAAATATGTATCCTAGACATAGAATCCCCATAGAATGTGGCTTTTATATGTGCCTTTTGATACATCATTTTGACCTGAGAATGGCAGTATTCTTTAAGGGCAAAGATGTGGTGCTAGCTTAAAGTCCATTCTGTGCATCACTCTGTATGGAGAGATCAACATAAGAACATAAGAACATAAGAACATAAGAAGAGCCATGCTGGATCAGGCCAAAGGCCCATCTAGTCCAGCTTCCTGTATCTCACAGCAGCCCCACCAGATGTGTTTGGGAGAGCATGAGACTAGATATCTGTCTCCTGATACCACTCTCCTGATTAAGATCTAGATTTCTTAATATAGGACCTTTCATGACTCAGTTTTTGGAATGCTCTGAGCCTGTGGGAATGGAGCCCTCTCTCCCTGCGGCAGTTCTGCTTCCTTTACAAGACCTGCTTGTCCTTTTCTGTCCTAGTGGCATCACAAACACCCAACTCTGCTCTCGGATTTTTTTTGGCTCTGAAATCCCCAGGAATGGAATGCTGCTAATCTGGCAAGTACCGCAGCTCGCTCGCTCTGTTTCAAAACGTCTGATTACAGGCCTGGTTCGAGTAATTGCTGCATAAACACAGAGCCCTTTCCACTTGGTTTTTCTTGCTTGAGGCCGAGGAAAGATGCAGAGCAGTCCATTGGCTGCCCCACCGCTTTTTTCTAAGAGGCTACAGAAGGCTAGAAAGTCGTGGCTGTCTACAGGATATTACAGTATACTGGAAGAAATCCCATCATCATGGACAACTGGCAATATGTCTGGGGCTGATGAAAGGTATTGTCCATTAATGGTGGAAACATTTGAAGGTTAACACTTCCTGGCCTCTACTTTATATCACCCAGCCCGTTGTGTTAGTCTGTGGAACTCCCTGCCACAGGAGGTGGTGATGGCATCTGGCCTGGATGCCTTCAAAAGGGGATTGGACAGATTCCTGGGGGGAAAGTCCATCACAGGTTACAACCCACGATGGAGATGTGTCATCTCCAGGCTTAAAACCAGGGTACTTCAAGGACCAGATGCAGGGGAGTGCTATCAGGAGACAGAGATCTAGTCTCGTGTGCTCCCAGAGGCATCTGGTGGGACCACCGTGAGATCCAGGAAGCCGGACTAGGTGGGCCTTTGGCCTGATCCAGCAGGCCTCTTCTTATGTTCTGATGTTATGTTCTTATGAACCTCTTTGGCTCAGCGTCATTTAAGAGGCGTCCAGACGTGAGTCTCCTCCTGCTGTATGGGACAGGATTGGACCTGGGACCATGTTCCGAGTCCAGCACTGAGCTGCGCCATCTCATCCCATGACAGCCGCTCGAGCCATGAAGCTCCCTGAGGACCGTCAGTAGCACTAAGTGGTGGAAGAGAAAGAGTGTGAAAGGGGAAAGTATGAGCCATGTATCCTTATTAAGAACAGATGATATGGCTTCTTGTTTCTATTGAAGGCACTTGATTCAATTAATTAACATTAAAATATATATCTCACACATATTTTCAAAGGCTGTTCTCTAAATGAGCCTCCCCTCCCCATGCAATTATCAAAGTATATCCTTTTACACATTCCTGGCACTACATCAAGGTTAAGTTTAAAGCAGCACTTGGAGGCAAAAAGTTGCATGTGGTTGAGGGCACAGCCAGGCTCATTAGCCCATGGTGAGTCTTATGCAAAGGCCTTTAATGTGGTACCACAGCCTTCTCCCCTCCCCCTTCCCGGCTTTCTATTAAAAAGGGCGGAAACGTTAATAATGTGAAAGTTATTACTCCCCCCCTTTCTAAAGAAATGCCCTTTTCTTGTAATGAAATTTTGCTGGTAGTTAGTGCAAAAGCTCAGGGATTTCCTTCACTCTGGGGATGTCTGTAATTATTCACAAGGGGGGAAAAAAGGAGGACCAGGGCAGTAAACTGGGAATACATGAGGGTCTTAACCTCTGAGGCGGGAGGTGGAAAAAAGAGGTGTTGGCCATCTTACCCAACTCTTTAAAAGCATAAACATGTGGGGAATCCATTACTTAAACTACAAAGAATCGGACCTCCCTAATAAACCTAGTTACTAGGTTAAGTAAATACTGAAAGGTTTTTTGTTTTGTTTAGAAAAAAAAACAGCTTATGGTGTGACTCCTGTTTTAAAGAAATCACAAACATTTTTCACTTGTCAGCAGGGAACATTTGGAACCCATGAAACTGGATGGCCCTTCAAACAAACACTTTTGCTCCATCCTTCCCAGCTCATTAATACGCAGAGCCTCCATATGGTATGTAGGGATTGTTTAAGGCTGCCCTTCCCTTGGTATATATTTGCTGGTGACTCCAGGGGTGGAAGATAGTTCAGAATGCTTTCATGCATGCAGCCAACTTAGGGCACTTGATGTGTCCTGCCATCTGGTCCATGGTACCAGTTTTCAAAAGATAAAAAGCTACGCCCTTTCTTCCAGTGACCATGTCTTATTACTAGGCTCTATTATTAATAATTATTGCATGGTATCAATTATCCACATGATAAACAAGTGGAGGTAGTTCTTAATGAATCATGAAACATGATTACTAGCTTCCTGGCACCTACCGTCATTAAAAAGTATATTATCGGGCCAGCATTACCCCTCCTGAAATATACAGACAAGTAGAATGAGCACGAAACAGAAAAATCGCATTTTGTTTCATTTCATTTCTTTAGTAGTTTTGTTTTGTTTTGTTAGTAATGAATTTTTAAGTAGTTTTGTTGTGAAATGAAACAAAATGAAACAAAACACTATGCTGCTGCCTGGTTCCTAAAGGACCAAAATGGCAGGGAACCTTACTCAAGCTCTTCCCTGTAAGCATCCTAATTTGGAAAGGTTTGGGGTTCAGGGGGCTGAGTTATGAAGCTCCAAAGGGGATGCTCCTAAGAAAATATCTTTCTTATTGGAATTGGAAGCCAAGTTGCAGCGGGCACTATGATTACAATTACAATTATGATCCAATTACAATTAGAAATATTTTTTTCCTAAGGGCACCCCCTTTGGAGCTTAATAGCTCAGTCCCTTGATCCCAAAACCTTTCCAAATTTCAGGGGCTTACAGGGAAGAGCTTGGGGAAGCTCCCCTACCATTTCCTCTGGGATGAATCATTTCATACTAGAGGGGGAAATGGTGTTTAGTTACAAAATGAAACGTGTCCTACTATTTTTTTTACCTTATGAAGTAATTTGTTACTTAACAAAATGACAAAACAGCATTTTGTTTTTTGTGTTGTGCCCATCTCTACTGACAAGTACTAGCAAACAGCCAATGAAATAAGGTAATACAGCCCATCTACTTCATGGACACTAAACTGATAGGTAAAACCTGATGTAAAGTTTTTGCACACCTCTCCGGCTCTATTTACCAGAAGAGTGGCTGCTTGTAGCAAGATAAGCCCATATTACCCATTCCTCTCTAGCCAGGTGGTTGACATCATTGACTCTGTGGGAGGCTCAGAAAGAAAAACTGAAGAAAAAATACTGTGTCTTCTTTGCAGTCCCTCCCTCCCTGTGGGACAAATTCCCACCCAAGATCCACCTGGCCCCCTCATTGGATACTTTTAAGTGGACACTTAAAAATATGGCTCTACAGGAAGGCATTTCCAGAGCTGTTAACATAGTGGATATCCAGCTGAAGCCAACGTTTCAGCCATCTTGTAATGCTGCCTTATACAATTTGTCTTCGTAACTATTGGCCATGTTTATTAGTTTAAATTGAATTGGTTTTACTTGTTTTAGTTGTTGTAAACTGCACTGAATGACTGTGTTATCAGATGGGCGGTATAGAAATGAAAACAAACTAACCAATTAATAAGAGTCTAGGTCAAATCTATAGACAACAAAAACAACACATCTTGTTGAAGATATGAAGAGTGTCTCCCTCCAGGACAAGTTTCTGCCAGACCTTCTAGAAGCTGCGTAGTAGCTTTTGAAGCAGAGTAGGAAGATCTAAAAATAATCAAGTAAAGTTGATTTCATTAAATATAGGACAGATTTTCAGTGACTGTGGAAGAATTCAGTTAATGCAACATTTTATGTGCATGCAATTTATGCCCTTTCACATGTAGAAAAGAAGACCTAGCAAGATAATGCAATTGAAGTAGCCTGCTGCTGGTAAAAAACAAAAACAAAAAACCCCACCCCAGTCTAATTATATTAACATTGTATTTTTTCTTTATTTTACCTATATTTCATAGAGGCCCAGCACAAGTGAATACCACAAAGAAAGAAGAGCTCATTTAAGTCCAAGAGGGCACCGGCATGGTTAACGAGTGGAGTTAGAGAGGCTCTAAAGTGCAAGGAGAGGTCTTTCTATAAATGGAAATCCTCCCCAAATGAGGAAAATAAAAAGGATCACAAACTCTGGCAAAGGAAATGTAAGAAGATGATAAGAGAGGCAAAGAAAGATTTTGAGGAACGCATGGCTAGCAATATAAAGGGTAATAATAAAAGCTTCTTCAAATATGTTAGAAGTAGAAAACCTGCCAGAGAACCAGTTGGCCCTCTGGAGGACAAGGGGAGGTAAAGGAGGACTTGGAAATTGGAGAGAAACTAAATGGGTTCTTTGCATCTGTCTTCATGACAGAAGACCTTGGGCAGATTCCGCTGCCTGAAGGGCCCCTCTTGACTAAAGAATTAAATCAAATACAGGTTAAAAGAGAGAATGTTTTAGGACGAATTGACAAATTAAAGCTCTACAAGTCACCAGGCCCAGATGGCATCCATCCAAGTGTTATTAAGGAACTGAGAAATTAAATTGCGGATCTCTTAACGATAATATGCAACCTGTCTCTTAAAACGGCCACAGTGCCGGAGAACTAGAGGATAGCAAATGTCACACCAAATTTTTAAAAAGGAAGGAGGGGGGACCCTGGAAACTACAGGCCTGTTATCCTTATGTCTGTCCCAGGGAAAATGGTGGAAAGCCTCATCCATAGAAGAACAAACCTTGCTGAGAGAAAATCAGCATGGCTTCTGCAAGGGTAAGTCTTGCCTGACAAACCTTTTAGAATTCTTTGAAAGGGTCAACAGGTATGTGGATTTGGGTGAACCGGTGGATATCGTCTATCTGGATTTTCAGAAGGCTTTTGACACAATCCCCCACCAAAGGCTGCTGAGAAAATTGCACAGTCAGGGGACAAGAGGGCAGGTACTCTTATGGATTGAGAACTGGTTGAGATGCAGGAAACAAAGAGCAGGTGTCAATGGGAAATTTTCACAATGGAGAGAGGTGAAAAGCGGTGTGCCCCAGGGCTCTGTCCTGGGACCAGTGCTTTTCAATAGACATGGGCACGACTTGGCGAAATTCTCGTTTCCGTTTCCGTTACTCGTTTCCGTTACGCAACGGAAACGGTAATGACAATTACTCCCCCAGAACTCGAACTCGAACCGACAAAAGAAAAATTGGGTCTGATTTGTCGTTGTTGTTCCTGGCATCGCAGCAATCGCGCGATGCCAAGCGGCACAGAAAAAAAGTTTTAGAAATAACCCCCCCCCCGATTCCCAGCCAAAAAAGCAGGTGAAAATATGCCTGCCTGAGGGCACCTACCAGAGGGGTGGTTTCTGGGGGGGGGGTCCCCACTCCAGCCTCCCCCCTCCTGTCCTGGGCTGCTGGTACCGGGCTGGGAGGGGGCATCCTCGGCGTCTCCATTTGCCATGCGGTTCGGGGGGATCCAAAATGGCGACCGCAATTTTTTTTTGAAATCGTGGTCCAAAAACCCACCAAAGCACCAGAGAAACATGCGAAAATTAGCTATTTTAAATGCTTGAATTTTTACAGTAGCAGCAGTGGGTTTTTCTTGCAACAAAACGTCTCCATTGATTTTATTTTATTTTATTTTATTTTTATTTTTTTACACCTGCACACGCGCAATGATGGGCTGGCCATGGGATGGGACCATGCAAATTTTTGGAGCCATTCCACCAATGGCATGGCCAGGTTTTGCTGAGACTTGCTGGTACCAGGCTGGGAGGGGGCATCCTCGGCATCTCCATTTGCCATGCGGTGCGGGGGGATCCAAAATGGCGACCACAATTTTTTTTTTTGAAATCGTGGTCCAAAAACCCACCAAAGCACCACAGAAACATGCGAAAATTAGCTTGGATTTTTACAGTAGCAGCAGTGGGTTTTTCTTGCAACAAAACGTCTCCATTGATTTTATTTTATTTTTATTTTTATTTTTTTACACCTGCGCATGCGCAATGATGGGCTGGCAATGGGATGGGACCATGCAAATTTTTGGAGCCATTCCACCAATCGCATGGCCAGGTTTTGCTGGGAGGGGGCATCCTCGGCATCTCCATTTGACATGCGGTGCGGGGGGATCCAAAATGGCGACCACAATATTTTTTTTGAAATCGTGGTCCAAAAACCCACCAAAGCACCACAGAAACATGCGAAGATTAGCTATTTTAAATGCTTGAATTTTTACAGTAGCAACAGTGGGTTTTTCTTGCAACAAAACGTCTCCATTGATTTTATTTTATTTTATTTTATTTTATTTTTTTACACCTGTGCACGCGCAATGATGGGCTGGCCATGGGATGGGACCATGCAAATTTTTGGAGCCATTCCACCAATCGCATGGCCAGGTTTTGCTGAGACTTCTGGATGTGCCAGAGAGGGCATAAAAAGCCCACCAACCCTAACCCTAACCCTAACCCATACGCCAGTACACTGTGTTCTTAGTGGGCCAGAGGCACCCAGAGGTACAGCCCACTAACCCACCATAACCTTAACCGTTACCCTAAGCCTAGCCCTTACCCCCTAACCCCATGCTCTGGGAAGTCAAGTTGCACTAAATCGCGGCGGTAACGACAAACGACAAACGACACGACAAAACGACAAATTTTTGAAAAATTTCGCGAAAAACGGAAATGACCCGAAATGGACCCATCCCGAAAAACGACAACTCGAAAAAAAAATTTCTGGTCGTGCCCATCTCTATTTTTCAATCTGTTCATAAATGACCTGGAGACAGGGATAAGCAGTGAGGTGGCCAAGTTTGCAGATGACACAAAACTTTTCCATGTGGTAAAAACCAGGGAAGATTGTGAAGAGCTCCAGAAGGATCTCTCAAAACTGGGGGAATGGGCTGCCAAATGGCAAATGCGTTTCAATATAGCCAAATGTAAAGTAATGCATATTGGGGCAAAAAATCCAAACTTTATCTATCAACTCATGGGCTCTGAGCTATCCGTGACAGATCAGGAAAGAGATCTTGGTGTGTTGGTGGACAGCTCCATGAAGGTGTCTCCCCAATATGTGGCAGCAGTGAAGAAGGCCAATTCCATGCTAGGGATTATCAAAAAGGGGATTGAAAATAAAACAGCCAACATTATAATGCCATTATATAAAACAATAGTAAGGCCGCACCTGGAGTATTGTGTACAATTCTGGTCACCGCATCTCAAGAAAGACATAGTGGAACTGGAAAAGGTGCAGAAGAGAGCGACTAAAATGATTACTGGGCTGGGGCACCTCCCTTATGAGGAAAGGCTAAAACATTTGGGGCTCTTTAGTCTGGAAAAAAGGCGCCTGAGGGGGGATATGACTGAGACGTACAAAATTATTCAGGGTGTGAGTAAAATGGATAGAGGGAAGCTCTTCTCCCTCTCACAAAATACCAGAACTAGGGGACATCCACTCAAATTGAGGGCTGGGAGAGTAAGAACAGACAAAAGAAAATATTTTTTTAAACAGTGCGTTGTTAGTCTATGGAACTCCCTGCCACAGGATGTGGTGATGGCATCTGGCCTGGATGCCTTCAAAAGGGGATTGGACAGATTCCTGGAGGGAAAGTATATGGAAGAAACCAAAGAACAGGAAGGGCCAGAGCTATTATATTTTTCCATCTATAGGATGCTCCCATGTATAAGATCACTCCCACTTTTCCTATTCAAAATTAGTTTCATAGCCACAAGGTTCACTCCTCAGCTTACTTCTGTGTATAAGATGACCCTCATTTTAGTTTAATCTAATTTAGACAAAATATAGTCTTATGCATGGAAAAATACTATACATATATTTAAAAAGCGATATAAATTAATACTGCTATTGGTTGGCAAGACAATTTCCCCCTGAAAGGATATGAAATAAAGTTTTGAATATGGCATTCCTAAACTGTACTCTATCTTGTTTGATAAATGTATAGAAATGGATTAGTCCTCTGTCCATAGCATTGCCACAGTCATTTGGACAAAAGAGATGGAGTAACAGGCAGTTGGCCCAAACATATAAGATAGTCATTTGCTTTATTTGTTGTTGTTCAGTCGTTCAGTCATGTCCGACTCTTCCTGACCCCATGGGCCAGAGCCCGCCAGGCCTTCCTGAGTTCCACTGCCTCCCAGAGTTTGGTCAAATCCATGTTGGTTGCATCAATGACACCATCTGTTGAAGGTGTCCCCTGTGTGACTTGGCTCCCCCGTCTGATTTAAAGAGAGTGAACCGTAAAGATCAGAGAGACTTGGACAGTGGACTCCACAAACACATGGGTTGCCTGGTCCTATTCTTCAAGAGGTACATTGCAATCTTTCTTTCTTTCTTTCTTTCTTTCTTTCTTTCTTTCTTTCTTTCTTTCTTTCTTTCTTTCTTTCTTTCTTTCTTTTTCTTTCTTTCTTTCTTTCTTTCTTGAACTCTAATTCTGTTTCTTATTTCATAAGGGTAATAATAAAGGGTAATAATAAAAGCTTCTTTAAATATGTTAGAAGTAGAAAACCTGCCAGAGAACCAATTGGGCCTCTGGATGGTGAGGGAGGAAAAGGGGAGGTTAAGGAGGACTTGGACATTGCAGAGAAATTGAACGAGTTCTTTGCGTCTGTCTTCACGACAGAGGACCTTGAGCGGATTCCGCTGCCTGAGCCGCCCCTCTTGACTAAAGAATTAAATCAAATACAGGTTAAAAGAGAGGAGGTTTTAGGACTAATTGATAAATTGAGGATTAACAAGTCACCGGGCCCAGATGGCATCCACCCAAGGGTTATTAGGGAACTGAGAAATGAAATTGCAGATCTCTTAACGGTTATATGCAACTTGTCTCTTAAAACGGCCACAGTGCCGGAGGACTGGAGGATAGTAGATGTCACACCAATTTTTAAAAAAGGAAGGAGGGGGGACCCAGGAAACTACAGGCCGGTTAGCCTTACATCTGTCCCAGGGAAGATGGTGGAAGGCCTCATCCAAGAGAAAATCTTAAAACACATAAAAGAACAAACCTTGCTGAGAGAAAATCAGCATGGCTTCTGTAAGGGTAAATCTTGTCTTACAAACCTTTTAGAATTTTTGGAAAAGGTCAACAGGCACGTGGATTTGGGTGAACCAGTGGATATAGTCTATCTGGATTTTCAAAAGGCTTTTGACACAGTCCCTCACCAAAGGCTGCTGAGAAAATTGCATAGTCAGGGGATAAGAGGGCAGGTCCTCTTATGGATTGAGAACTGGTTGAGATCCCGGAAACAAAGAGTAGGTGTCAATGGGAAATTTTCACAATGGAGAGAAGTGAAAAGCGGTGTGCCCCAGGGCTCGGTCCTGGGACCGGTGCTTTTCAATCTGTTCATAAATGACCTGGAGACAGGGATAAACAGTGAGGTGGCCAAGTTTGCAGATGACACAAAACTTTTCCATGTGGTAAAAACCAGAGAAGATTGTGAAGAGCTCCAGAAGGATCTCTCCAAACTGGGGGAGTGGGCTGAGAAATGGCAAATGCGTTTTAATGTAACCAAATGTAAAGTAATGCATATTGGGGCAAAAAATCCAAACTTCATCTATCAACTCATGGGCTCTGAGTTATCCGTGACGGATCAGGAAAGAGATCTTGGTGTGTTGGTGGACAGCTCCATGAAGGTGTCTCCCCAATGTGTGGCAGCAGTGAAGAAGGCCAATTCCATGCTAGGGATTATCAAAAAGGGGATTGAAAATAAAACAGCCAACATTATAATGCCGTTATATAAAACATTAGTAAGGCCCCACCTGGAGTATTGTGTACAATTCTGGTCACCGCATCTCAAGAAAGACATAGTGGAACTGGAAAAGGTGCAGAAGAGAGCGACTAAAATGATTACTGGGCTGGGGCACCTCCCTTATGAAGAAAGGCTAAAACAATTGGGCCTCTTTAGTCTGGAAAAAAGGCGCTTGAGGGGGGATATGATTGAGACATACAAAATAATGCAGGGTATGAGTAAAGTGGATAGAGGGAAGCTCTTCTCCCTCTCTCAAAATACCAGAACTAGGGGACATACACTCAAATTGAGTGCTGGGAGAGTAAGATCTGACAAAAGAAAATATTTTTTCACCCAGCGTGTTGTAAGTCTATGGAACTCCCTGCCACAGGATGTGGTGATGGCATCTGGCCTGGGTGCCTTCAAAAGGGGATTGGACAGATTCCTGGAGGAAAAGTCCATCACGGGTTACAAACCATGATGGAGATGTGTAATCTCTAGGCTTTAAACCAGAATACTTCAAGGGCCAGATGCAGGGGAGTGGTATCAGGAGACAGATATCTAGTCTCATGCGCTCCCAAACGCATCTGGTGGGGCCGCTGTGAGATACAAGAAGCTGGACTAGATGGGCCTTTGGCCTGATCCAGCATGGCTCTTCTTATGTTCTTAAGATGAAATCCTATTTAACCTACAGCAGTTGCATATTTGCAACCTATGACCCAAGGTAATCATTACTGGGAAGCCATGGGAACCATGGGAAAGGAGAAGGAACTCTTTAATTACTGAAAATTGCCATCTCCAGGGTGGCCTGACCAGCACCTCCCATGAATTTCCAAGGGTGAATAGGAACCCATATGGCTCCCTGGAATAGGAATATAAAGTTGTTATTTAGTGAAAAATCAGAGCTGCAAATGATATCATTGGATTTACATGGCCTTGTTGTTGTTCAGTCGTTCAGTTGTGTCCGACTCTTCATGACCCCATGGACCAGAGCTCGTCAGGCCTTCCTATCTTCCACTGCCTCCCGGAGTTTGGTCAAATCCATATTGGTTGCATCGATGACACCGTCCAACCATCTCTATCTCTGCCGTCCTCTTTTCTTTTGCCTTCAATCTTTCCCAACATCAGGGACTTTTCCAAGGACTCCTCTCTCCTCATGAGGTGGCCAAAGAACTGGAGCCTCAGCTTCAAAATCTGTCCTTCCAGTGAACATTCGGGGTTGATTTCTTTCAGGATGGATAGGTTTGATCTCCTTGCAGTCCAGGGGACTCTCAAGACTCTCCTCCAGCACCACAGCTCAAAAGCGTCAATTCCGTGGCAATCAGCCTTCTTTATAGTCCAGCTCTCACTTCCATACATCACTACTGGAAAAACCATAGCTTTGACTATTCGGACCTTTGTCGGCAAAGTGATGTCTCTGCTCTTTAAGATGCTGCCTAGGTTTGCCATTGCTTTCCTCCCAAGAAGCAGGCGTCTTTTAATTTACTTAATTCACTTTATACTTTTAGTTTATAGTCTTGCCCTATGAAATGTTAGAGCCACTGAAGCTAATCCATATCCCTAGGTATAAGCACATCTAGCTCTGCACTGGAATGGCTGTTTTTTTTTTTCCTCCAAGAAGAGGGTGAGAACTGGATGTGGTTTGAAGCACGCATTTGCTCCGTTGGGTTAGATAAAATACAAGGAAGGCAGTTAAGGCCTCATGGCTGGCCACACCTTTGACTGGTGTGCCATGGACTATAAATGACTGTCTGTAGACCCACCGATCATTAAGCACAGCCCATTGATCACTGACTATAAAAACAGGTTTTAAATACACAGGTGTGATGAGCTGGACCATTGTGGTGTATTTTTCACTTCTTTGAGAAGATCTGTATTATTCCAGATGCTCTCAGAGGAAAAACCTGACTGTTGCCTGGATGCTGGACTTTCATGGACCCATAACTTGTATAAAGTTTCAAAAACCACCCTCCGACACACACACCCAGGATATTTGCAAAGTCTAGAAAACTTTTTCTGCTCCATCCCCCCTGCCCCCGCCTACCCCCACTACAAATGTGTGAAACCAGTATCTCAGTGCTACAGAAGAACCCTTTCAATCTGTTCCGGCAACAGAAGGCAACATACGAGTGATGGGAAAATTAAAGCACATAGTCATCGTAGCTGGCTGGATCTTAGGGTCTCGGCCTCAATCTAAGAAACAGAGATGGGCACGAAATGAGCGATTTTCATTTTCGTTTTCGTTTTTTCATTTCGTTACGCAACGAAAATGAAATGAAATTTTTTAAAAAAACAAAACGAAAATGAAAACGAAATGACCAAATTTGCCGTGTTTTTCGTTTTCGTTGCAGCAGATGCATCGAACTAAAAAGAATGCTAACAAAACAGCAATTTTTCGTTTTTGTTTTTGTTTTTTTGTTTCGTTACCTAACGAAACAAAAACGAATTTTTTGCAAAAAAAAGTCATGAAAACGAAAACGAACCGAAACGGACCCCTAAACGACCAAACGACAAACGAAACACCATTTTTTTTGAGTCGTGCCCATCTCTACTAAGAAATTCTAATCAAAGGTATTGTAGCTGGCCTTGCGGATGAGGTGCTGTTTCATGGAGTCAACCTGACTAGAACCCTGATACCGGAAGCTATTGGACACATTCAGAACAGACCTTTTAAGCAGGTTTCTGCTTGTGCTTCAGGAACCCGGCTTCCTTTGGTTGAGACGACTCAATAGCACAGCATCTTCTTCAAGGCCAACTGCAAATATATATATATATATATATATATATATATATATATTTGTTTTCGTAGATTTTCACGGGTATAGGTATGCATGTTAGGGTGGATTCGGGTTTCTTCCCGTGTAGAAATCTGGTTGTTTTGGCGACGTTTCGACGAGGTCTCACTCGTCATCTTCAGGCTGGTGTTCTGGCTTCTTTCTTCTTGAAGCAAAGCGTGATCTCAGTTGAAGTCCTTCTATAAATACTGCTGGGGGGTGTGGTTTGCTTGCTCTGTTGCTGATTGTAGGTTCGTTTGTTCTTTTGTGATTTGCTGTGTGGCTGAGGCGATCGTTAAGGGCTTAACTGCTGGTGGGTTAGATGGCTGTTTAGAGACATCCTGTGTGGGTGAGGTGCTGGATGTGTGTCTATTAGCCTTTTGTTTCTTAACGACCTTGGTGATGGGTGTTCTGGTAGCATCCTGGGCTTTGGTGGAGTGGGGTCTTGTGTCTTGTGAATTCATTTTGGTCTGGCTGCGTGTCTGTGGTCTCCCAAAGTTTTTTTGGCGTGTGTAAGTGTGCTCCATGTGGTGGCTGGAGTGGGGAGTAGCGGTAGATGGTGCAGTCGTGGTTTTTGTTATTGGATGGTGGTTTCGTTTCATCTGTGGGAAGGGTCTGGGTTTGTGTTTTGGTGTGGATGGAAGGTGGTGGCATCTTGTGTCCTTTTGGACCTGGTGTCAGTCTTTGTGACAGAGGCTCGTCTGTTGACCAGGGCTAGTTTCCAGATGTCAGGCAAGCGGGAGGTGTCATCACGTTTATTCATGTTGTTTTGGGTGTTTCTCTATTTCAATGGCTTCCATGATTATTCGACTGTTGAAGTGTTCAGTTTTGGAGATGAGTTTGGTTCTTTTAAAATCAATTTCATGACCTGTTGTTTTTATGTGCTGGAAGAGAGAGGAAGATTTTTCTTCTTTTTTGACTGCGTTCTTGTGTTCTGCGATGCGTGCGCTTATTCTCCTGTTTGTCTGTCCGATGTATGTGGCTGGGCAGACTTTGCATGGTATTTCGTAGACTCCTTGGTTTTCTAGCTCAATCTTGTCTTTGGGGTTTCTTAAAATGTTGGCTATTTTTTTGTTCGGTGCAAAAGGCTGTCTTGATATTGTGTTTGTGGAGAATTTTGCTTATTTTGTCTGTGGTGCCTTTGATGTAAGGGAGGAGGGCAGTGCCGTTGTTCTCTTCTGTTTCTTGGTTCTTGGGGGGTGTTTCTTTTTGGATTAGTTTGGTGATGGTGTTTTTTTGGAATCCGTTCGCAATTAAAGCATTCGAGAGGGTGTGTAATTCAGTTTTTAGGTGGTCTTTGTCAGCGAGGCGTTTGGTTCTGGAGATGAGGGTTTTTGCTACGGAGTTGATCTGTGCAGGGTGGTGGTGTGATTGAGCATTTAAGTAGCGGTTTGTATGTTTTTTTTTTCCGGTAGATGGTATGTCCTAAGGAGCCGTCGGGTTTTTTGTAGATTAGGACGTCCAGGAAGGGAAGTTGGTTGTTGGCTTCTATTTCCATAGTGAATTGTATTTTGGGGTGTAGGCTGTTGAGATGTGTGAGAAAGTTGTTCAGTTTGTCTTTCCCGTGTGGCCAGATAACAAAGGTGTCGTCAACATATCTGAGCCCAGAGTTTGGGTTTATGTTCGGACTTCTGTAACGCGTTGGTTTCAAAGTGTTCCATATTTAGGTTTGCGATGACCGGTGAGAGGGGTGATCCCATGGGTGCTCCTTCTATCTGTTTGTATCTTTGTCCATTGTGGATGAAGTATGTGTTGGTTAGGCAGTGGTTGGTCAGATCTAGGATGTGCTTGGGGGGGTTGTATTTGTTGTGGATAGCTGTCAAGGCTTCTTGAATGGGCACTTGTGTGAAGAGCGAAACAACATCGAAGCTCACGAGTAGGTCATTGGGTTGTAGGTCTTGTTTCTTTATAATTTTCTATGAAGTGGAACGAGTTTTGTACGTATGAAGAGATGGATTCTGCATAGGGCTGGAGTTGTTTGGCAAGAAATTTGGCGAGGTTTTGTAGGGGTGAGCCTATGGAGCTGACTATGGGTCTGAGAGGTGTTCCTTCTTTGTGAATCTTGGGGAGGCCGTAGAGCTTGGGGCATCTGGAAGATTTCTCTCTGGGGATGATGCTTGGCTTGATTTCTTCACTTAAGGGTGAGGCTTTTATTTTGGCTTTGGTGGTTTTTTTCCAGGTAGGTGGTGGGGTCTGTGTTCAAAGGTATGTAAGCAGGGTCTTGTAGTAGGTTGGATAGTTTGGCTTGGTAGTCAGATGTGTTCATCACCACTGTGGCATTGCCTTTGTCTGCTGGGAGAATGATTATGTTGTTGTCTTTCCTCAGGTTGGTGAGGGCTTTTTGTTCTTCTTTGTGTAAATTGCTTCTGGGTGGTTTGCTGGAGCAGAGGATATTGGTGACTTCGAGTCTGATTTTGTTGGCTTCATCTGGGTTGATTTTGGTTAGGCTGGCTTCCACTCCGCATATGATGTTTTCAGTGGGGATGTGTCTGGGGGCGACTGCAAAGTTGAATCCTTTGGACAGGACTTTGGTCTCTGTGATGGTGAGTGCCCTGTCTGATATGTTGTGAACTGTTTGTTTCATGGGCTGCTGTGGGGGGTTGGGCTTCTGGCGTTTTTTCCAGTTTGTGGAGTTTGTTGGTGTGTATGTCTGTCTTGTGGGAGGTCTCTGTTTCAGCTCTCCAGGCGGCGAGTTGCTTGGATTTGTTCCAGAGTGTTGGGTGGATTTTGTTGCTGAGTTTGAGGTGGAGAGTGAGTAGGTCTCTGTTGGTTTGATCTAGTAGGTATCTTTTCTTGTGTAGTTCGTTTCTGATTAGGGCTAGTTCTGTTCTTTTCAGGATCCTTTCGCTGGATGGGGTTTTTTTGAGTGGAATTTCAGTTGGAAGCTTGTGGGGATCACATTTTTATCTCGGCAGTTGCGTAGGAATGCAATGTCACATAAGATGGTGGCTCTTCGGACTTCTAGTTTCTCGTAGGTTCTGGTCAGCTGGAAGGTTTCCTCCCCGTAGAGGTCGGATATTTGTTTTCGTAGATTTTCACGGGTATAGGTATGCATGTTAGGGTGGATTCGGGTTTCTTCCCGTGTAGAAATCTGGTTGTTTTGGCGACGTTTCGACGAGGTCTCACTCGTCATCTTCAGGCTGGTGTTCTGGCTTCTTTCTTCTTGAAGCAAAGCGTGATCTCAGTTGAAGTCCTTCTATAAATACTGCTGGGGGTGTGTGGTTTGCTTGCTCTGTTGCTGATTGTAGGTTCGTTTGTTCTTTTGTGATTTGCTGTGTGGCTGAGGCGATCGTTAAGGGCTTAACTGCTGGTGGGTTAGATGGCTGTTTAGAGACATCATGTGTGGGTGAGGTGCTGGATGTGTGTCTATTAGCCTTTTGTTTCTTAACGACCTTGGTGATGGGCGTTCTGGCAGCATCCTGGGCTTTGGTGGGAGTGGGGTCTTGTGTCTTGTGAATTCATTTTGGTCTGGCTGCGTGTCTGTGGTCTCTCAAAGTTTTTTTGGCGTGTGTAAGTGTGCTCCATGTGGTGGCTGGAGTGGGGAGTAGCGGTAGATGGTGCAGTCGTGGTTTTGTTATTGGATGGTGGTTTCGTTTCATCTGTGGGAAGGGTCTGGGTTTGTGTTTGGTGTGGATGGAAGGTGGTGGCATCTTGTGTCCTTTTGGACCTGGTGTCAGTCTTTGTGACAGAGGCTCGTCTGTTGACCAGGGCTAGTTTCCAGATGTCAGGCAAGCGGGAGGTGTCATCACGTTTATTCATGTTGTTTGGGTGTTTCTCTATTTCAATGGCTTCCATGATTATTCGACTGTTGAAGTGTTCAGTTTTGGAGATGAGTTTGGTTCTTTTAAAATCAATTTCATGACCTGTTGTTTTTATGTGCTGGAAGAGAGAGGAAGATTTTTTCTTCTTTTTTGACTGCGTTCTTGTGTTCTGCGATGCGTGCGCTTATTCTCCTGTTTGTCTGTCCGATGTATGTGGCTGGGCAGACTTTGCATGGTATTTCGTAGACTCCTTGGTTTTCTAGCTCAATCTTGTCTTTGGGGTTTCTTAAAATGTTGGCTATTTTTTGTTCGGTGCAAAAGGCTGTCTTGATATTGTGTTTGTGGAGAATTTTGCTTATTTTGTCTGTGGTGCCTTTGATGTAAGGGAGGAGGGCAGTGCCGTTGTTCTCTTCTGTTTCTTGGTTCTTGGGGGGGTGTTTCTTTTTGGATTAGTTTGGTGATGGTGTTTTTTTTGGAATCCGTTCGCAATTAAAGCATTCGAGAGGGTGTGTAATTCAGTTTTTAGGTGGTCTTTGTCAGCGAGGCGTTTGGTTCTGGAGATGAGGGTTTTTGCTACGGAGTTGATCTGTGCAGGGTGGTGGTGTGATTGAGCATTTAAGTAGCGGTTTGTATGTGTGTTTTTTTTCCGGTAGATGGTATGTCCTAAGGAGCCGTCGGGTTTTTTGTAGATTAGGACGTCCAGGAAGGGAAGTTGGTTGTTGGCTTCTATTTCCATAGTGAATTGTATTTTGGGGTGTAGGCTGTTGAGATGTGTGAGAAAGTTGTTCAGTTTGTCTTTCCCGTGTGGCCAGATAACAAAGGTGTCGTCAACATATCTGAGCCAGAGTTTGGGTTTATGTTCGGACTTCTGTAACGCGTTGGTTTCAAAGTGTTCCATATATAGGTTTGCGATGACCGGTGAGAGGGGTGATCCCATGGGTGCTCCTTCTATCTGTTTGTATCTTTGTCCATTGTGGATGAAGTATGTGTTGGTTAGGCAGTGGTTGGTCAGATCTAGGATGTGCTTGGGGGGGTTGTATTTGTTGTGGATAGCTGTCAAGGCTTCTTGAATGGGCACTTGTGTGAAGAGCGAAACAACATCGAAGCTCACGAGTAGGTCATTGGGTTGTAGGTCTTGTTTCTTTATAATTTCTATGAAGTGGAACGAGTTTTGTACGTATGAAGAGATGGATTCTGCATAGGGCTGGAGTTGTTTGGCAAGAAATTTGGCGAGGTTTTGTAGGGGTGAGCCTATGGAGCTGACTATGGGTCTGAGAGGTGTTCCTTCTTTGTGAATCTTGGGGAGGCCGTGAATCTTGGGGACCCCTCTCACCGGTCATCGCAAACCTATATATGGAACACTTTGAAACCAACGCGTTACAGAAGTCCGAACATAAACCCAAACTCTGGCTCAGATATGTTGACGACACCTTTGTTATCTGGCCACACGGGAAAGACAAACTGAACAACTTCCTCACACATCTCAACAGCCTACACCCCAAAATACAATTCACTATGGAAATAGAAGCCAACAACCAACTTCCCTTCCTGGACGTCCTAATCTACAAAAAACCCGATGGCTCCTTAGGACATACCATCTACCGGAAAAAAACACATACAAACTGCTACTTAAATGCACAATCACACCACCACCCTGCACAGATCAACTCCGTAGCAAAAACCCTCATCTCCAGAACCAAACGCCTCGCTGACAAAGACCACCTAAAAACTGAATTACACACTCTCTCAAATGCTTTAATTGCGAACGGATTCCAAAAAAACACCATCACCAAACTAATCCAAAAAGAAACACCCCCCAAGAACCAAGAAACAGAAGAGAACAACGGCACTGCCCTCCTCCCTTACATCAAAGGCACCACAGACAAAATCAGCAAAATAAGCAAAATTCTCCACAAACACAATATCAAGACAGCCTTTTGCACCGAACAAAAAATAGCCAACATTTTAAGAAACCCCAAAGACAAGATTGAGCTAGAAAACCAAGGAGTCTACGAAATACCATGCAAAGTCTGCCCAGCCACATACATCGGACAGACAAACAGGAGAATAAGCGCACGCATCGCAGAACACAAGAACGCAGTCAAAAAAGAAGAAAAATCTTCCTCTCTCTTCCAGCACATAAAAACAACAGGTCATGAAATTGATTTTAAAAGAACCAAACTCATCTCCAAAACTGAACACTTCAACAGTCGAATAATCATGGAAGCCATTGAAATAGAGAAACACCCAAACAACATGAATAAACGTGATGACACCTCCCGCTTGCCTGACATCTGGAAACTAGCCCTGGTCAACAGACGAGCCTCTGTCACAAAGACTGACACCAGGTCCAAAAGGACACAAGATGCCACCACCTTCCATCCACACCAAACACAAACCCAGACCCTTCCCACAGATGAAACGAAACCACCATCCAATAACAAAACCACGACTGCACCATCTACCGCTACTCCCCACTCCAGCCACCACATGGAGCACACTTACACACGCCAAAAAAACTTTGAGAGACCACAGACACGCAGCCAGACCAAAATGAATTCACAAGACACAAGACCCCACTCCACCAAAGCCCAGGATGCTGCCAGAACGCCCATCACCAAGGTCGTTAAGAAACAAAAGGCTAATAGACACACATCCAGCACCTCACCCACACATGATGTCTCTAAACAGCCATCTAACCCACCAGCAGTTAAGCCCTTAACGATCGCCTCAGCCACACAGCAAATCACAAAAGAACAAACGAACCTACAATCAGCAACAGAGCAAGCAAACCACACACCCCCAGCAGTATTTATAGAAGGACTTCAACTGAGATCACGCTTTGCTTCAAGAAGAAAGAAGCCAGAACACCAGCCTGAAGATGACGAGTGAGACCTCGTCGAAACGTCGCCAAAACAACCAGATTTCTACACGGGAAGAAACCCGAATCTACCCTAACATGCATACCTATACCCGTGAAAATCTACGAAAACATATATATATATATATATATATATATATATATATATATATATATATATATATATATATATATATATATATATATATATATATATATATATATATATATATATATATATATATATATATATATATATATATATATATATATATATATATATATATATATATATATATATATATATATATATATATGCATGTTAGGGTGGATTCGGGTTTCTTCCCGTGTAGAAATCTGGTTGTTTTTGGCGACGTTTCGACGAGGTCTCACTCGTCATCTTCAGGCTGGTGTTCTGGCTTCTTTCTTCTTGAAGCAAAGCGTGATCTCAGTTGAAGTCCTTCTATAAATACTGCTGGGGGGTGTTGGTTTGCTTGCTCTGTTGCTGATTGTAGGTTCGTTTGTTCTTTTGTGATTTGCTGTGTGGCTGAGGCGATCGTTAAGGGCTTAACTGCTGGTGGTTAGATGGCTGTTTAGAGACATCCTGTGTGGGTGAGGTGCTGGATGTGTGTCTATTAGCCTTTTGTTTCTTAACGACCTTGGTGATGGGTGTTCTGGTAGCATCCTGGGCTTTGGTGGAGTGGGGTCTTGTGTCTTGTGAATTCATTTTGGTCTGGCTGCGTGTCTGTGGTCTCCCAAAGTTTTTTTGGCGTGTGTAAGTGTGCTCCATGTGGTGGCTGGAGTGGGGAGTAGCGGTAGATGGTGCAGTCGTGGTTTTGTTATTGGATGGTGGTTTCGTTTCATCTGTGGGAAGGGTCTGGGTTTGTGTTTGGTGTGGATGGAAGGTGGTGGCATCTTGTGTCCTTTTGGACCTGGTGTCAGTCTTTGTGACAGAGGCTCGTCTGTTGACCAGGGCTAGTTTCCAGATGTCAGGCAAGCGGGAGGTGTCATCACGTTTATTCATGTTGTTTGGGTGTTTCTCTATTTCAATGGCTTCCATGATTATTCGACTGTTGAAGTGTTCAGTTTTGGAGATGAGTTTGGTTCTTTTAAAATCAATTTCATGACCTGTTGTTTTTATGTGCTGGAAGAGAGAGGAAGATTTTTCTTCTTTTTTGACTGCGTTCTTGTGTTCTGCGATGCGTGCGCTTATTCTCCTGTTTGTCTGTCCGATGTATGTGGCTGGGCAGACTTTGCATGGTATTTCGTAGACTCCTTGGTTTTCTAGCTCAATCTTGTCTTTGGGGTTTCTTAAAATGTTGGCTATTTTTTGTTCGGTGCAAAAGGCTGTCTTGATATTGTGTTTGTGGAGAATTTTGCTTATTTTGTCTGTGGTGCCTTTGATGTAAGGGAGGAGGGCAGTGCCGTTGTTCTCTTCTGTTTCTTGGTTCTTGGGGGGGTGTTTCTTTTTGGATTAGTTTGGTGATGGTGTTTTTTTGGAATCCGTTCGCAATTAAAGCATTCGAGAGGGTGTGTAATTCAGTTTTTTAGGTGGTCTTTGTCAGCGAGGCGTTTGGTTCTGGAGATGAGGGTTTTTGCTACGGAGTTGATCTGTGCAGGGTGGTGGTGTGATTGAGCATTTAAGTAGCGGTTTGTATGTGTTTTTTTCCGGTAGATGGTATGTCCTAAGGAGCCGTCGGGTTTTTTTGTAGATTAGGACGTCCAGGAAGGGAAGTTGGTTGTTGGCTTCTATTTCCATAGTGAATTGTATTTTGGGGTGTAGGCTGTTGAGATGTGTGAGAAAGTTGTTCAGTTTGTCTTTCCCGTGTGGCCAGATAACAAAGGTGTCGTCAACATATCTGAGCCAGAGTTTTGGGTTTATGTTCGGACTTCTGTAACGCGTTGGTTTCAAAGTGTTCCATATATAGGTTTGCGATGACCGGTGAGAGGGGTGATCCCATGGGTGCTCCTTCTATCTGTTTGTATCTTTGTCCATTGTGGATGAAGTATGTGTTGGTTAGGCAGTGGTTGGTCAGATCTAGGATGTGCTTGGGGGGGTTGTATTTGTTGTGGATAGCTGTCAAGGCTTCTTGAATGGGCACTTTGTGTGAAGAGCGAAACAACATCGAAGCTCACGAGTAGGTCATTGGGTTGTAGGTCTTGTTTCTTTATAATTTCTATGAAGTGGAACGAGTTTTGTACGTATGAAGAGATGGATTCTGCATAGGGCTGGAGTTGTTTGGCAAGAAATTTGGCGAGGTTTTGTAGGGGTGAGCCTATGGAGCTGACTATGGGTCTGAGGGGTGTTCCTTCTTTGTGAATCTTGGGGAGGCCGTAGAGCTTGGGGCATCTGGATGATTTCTCTCTGGGGATGATGCTTGGCTTGATTTCTTCACTTAAGGGAGAGGCTTTTATTTTGGCTTTGGTGGTTTTCTCCAGGTAGGTGGTGGGGTCTGTGTTCAAAGGTATGTAAGCAGGGTCTTGTAGTAGGTTGGATAGTTTGGCTTGGTAGTCAGATGTGTTCATCACCACTGTGGCATTGCCTTTGTCTGCTGGGAGGATGATTATGTTGTTGTCTTTCCTCAGGTTGGTGAGGGCTTTTTTTTCTTCTTTGTGTAAATTGCTTCTGGGTGGTTTGCTGGAGCAGAGGACATTGGTGACTTCGAGTCTGATTTTGTTGGCCTCACCCACACAGGATGTCTCTAAACAGCCATCTAACCCACCAGCAGTTAATCCCTTAACGATCGCCTCAGCCACACAGCAGATCACAAAAGAACAAACGAACCTACAATCAGCAACAGAGCAAGCAAACCACACACCCCCAGCAGTATTTATAGAAGGACTTCAACTGAGACCACGCTTTGCTTCAAGAAGAAAGAAGCCAGAACACCAGCCTGAAGATGACGAGTGAGACCTCGTCGAAACGTCGCCAAAACAACCAGATTTCTACACGGGAAGAAACCCGAACCCACCCTAACATGCATACCTATACCCGTGAAAATCTACGAAAACATATATATATATATATATATAGATATATAGATAGATAGATAGATATAGATATAGATATAGATATAGATATAGATATAGATATAGATATAGATATAGATATAGATATAGATATAGATATTTGTTTTCGTAGATTTTCACGGGTATAGGTATGCATGTTAGGGTGGATTTGGGTTTCTTCCAAGCAACTCGCCGCCTGGAGAGCTGAAACAGAGACCTCCCACAAGACAGACATACACACCAACAAACTCCACAAACTGGAAAAACGCCAGAAGCCCAACCCCCCACAGCAGCCCATGAAACAAACAGTTCACAACATATCAGACAGGACACTCACCACCGCAGAGACCAAAGTCCTGTCCAAAGGATTCAACTTTGCAGTCGCCCCCAGACACATCCCCACTGAAAACATGATATGCGGAGTGGAAGCCAGCCTAACCAAAATCAACCCAGATGAAGCCAACAAAATCAGACTCGAAGTCACCAATATCCTCTGCTCCAGCAAACCACCCAGAAGCAATTTACACAAAGAAGAACAAAAAGCCCTCACCAACCTGAAGAAAGACAACAACATAATCATTCTCCCAGCAGACAAAGGCAATGCCACAGTGGTGATGAACACATCTGACTACCAAGCCAAACTATCCAACCTACTACAAGACCCTGCTTACATACCTTTGAACACAGACCCCACCACCTACCTGGAAAAAACCACCAAAGCCAAAATAAAAGCCTCACCCTTAAGTGAAGAAATCAAGCCAAGCATCATCCCCAGAGAGAAATCATCCAGATGCCCCAAGCTCTACGGCCTCCCCAAGATTCACAAAGAAGGAACACCCCTCAGACCCATAGTCAGCTCCATAGGCTCACCCCTACAAAACCTCGCCAAATTTCTTGCCAAACAACTCCAGCCCTATGCAGAATCCATCTCTTCATACGTACAAAACTCGTTCCACTTCATAGAAATTATAAAGAAACAAGACCTACAACCCAATGACCTACTCGTGAGCTTCGATGTTGTTTCGCTCTTCACACAAGTGCCCATTCAAGAAGCCTTGACAGCTATCCACAACAAATACAACCCCCCAAGCACATCCTAGATCTGACCAACCACTGCCTAACCAACACATACTTCATCCACAATGGGCAAAGATACAAACAGATAGAAGGAGCACCCATGGGATCACCCCTCTCACCGGTCATCGCAAACCTATATATGGAACACTTTGAAACCAACGCGTTACAGAAGTCCGAACATAAACCCAAACTCTGGCTCAGATATGTTGACGACACCTTTGTTATCTGGCCACACGGGAAAGACAAACTGAACAACTTCCTCACACATCTCAACAGCCTACACCCCAAAATACAATTCACTATGGAAATAGAAGCCAACAACCAACTTCCCTTCCTGGACGTCCTAATCTACAAAAACCCGATGGCTCCTTAGGACATACCATCTACCGGAAAAAAACACATACAAACCGCTACTTAAATGCACAATCACACCACCACCCTGCACAGATCAACTCCGTAGCAAAAAACCCTCATCTCCAGAACCAAACGCCTCGCTGACAAAGACCACCTAAAAACTGAATTACACACTCTCTCGAATGCTTTAATTGCGAACGGATTCCAAAAAAACACCATCACCAAACTAATCCAAAAGGAAACACCCCCCAAGAACCAAGAAACAGAAGAGAACAACGGCACTGCCCTCCTCCCTTACATCAAAGGCACCACAGACAAAATAAGCAAAATTCTCCACAAACACAATATCAAGACAGCCTTTTGCACCGAACAAAAAATAGCCAACATTTTAAGAAACCCCAAAGACAAGATTGAGCTAGAAAACCAAGGAGTCTACGAAATACCATGCAAAGTCTGCCCAGCCACATACATCGGACAGACAAACAGGAGAATAAGCGCACGCATCGCAGAACACAAGAACGCAGTCAAAAAAGAAGAAAAATCTTCCTCTCTCTTCCAGCACATAAAAACAACAGGTCATGAAATTGATTTTAAAAGAACCAAACTCATCTCCAAAACTGAACACTTCAACAGTCGAATAATCATGGAAGCCATTGAAATAGAGAAACACCCAAACAACATGAATAAACGTGATGACACCTCCCGCTTGCCTGACATCTGGAAACTAGCCCTGGTCAACAGACGAGCCTCTGTCACAAAGACTGACACCAGGTCCAAAAGGACACAAGATGCCACCACCTTCCATCCACACCAAACACAAACCCAGACCCTTCCCACAGATGAAACGAAACCACCATCCAATAACAAAACCACGACTGCACCATCTACCGCTACTCCCCACTCCAGCCACCACATGGAGCACACTCACACACGCCAAAAAAACATTGGGAGACCACAGACACGCAGCCAGACCAAAATGAATTCACAAGACACAAGACCCCACTCCACCAAAGCCCAGGATGCTGCCAGAACGCCCATCACCAAGGTCGTTAAGAAACAAAAGGCTAATAGACACACATCCAGCACCTCACCCACACATGATGTCTCTAAACAGCCATCTAACCCACCAGCAGTTAAGCCCTTAACGATCGCCTCAGCCACACAGCAGATCACAAAAGAACAAACGAACCTACAATCAGCAACAGAGCAAGCAAACCACACACCCCCAGCAGTATTTATAGAAGGACTTCAACTGAGATCACGCTTTACTTCAAGAAGAAAGAAGCCAGAACACCAGCCTGAAGATGACGAGTGAGACCTCGTCGAAACGTCGCCAAAACAACCAGATTTCTACACGGGAAGAAACCCGAATCCACCCTAACATGCATACCTATACCCGTGAAAATCTACGAAAACAAATATATATATATATATATATATATATATATATATATATATATATATATATATATATATATATATATATATATATATATATATATTTGTCTACATATGGGTAGACATATGTTAACAATGTCAATAAACATATGATAAAAGTTCCCCAAAGGGCACCTTTTGTATTAAGGTTTCTCTTTGGAATCTAGACACTTAAGAAGCCTAACACTTTAGATACCTTAATTTTGGGTCACTGTTACTGGAGTGAATTGTCAGGGGGAAACCTTTACATATGCAGCTGCCACGGCTGGGCCTCTTCACTCTCGAATGACAGCGCCTACGAGTGAAGTTTATAAAATCATACACGGTGTGGACAAAGTAGATAAGGAAAATCTGTTTTCCCTATCGCGCAACGCTAGAACTAAGGGGGCAGTCCATGAATCTTTTGGGTGCTAAATCTGAAACAAATAAGGAAAAGTACTTTTTCACACAGAGGATCACCGGTCTCTGGAACTTCCTGCCAGAGGAAGTGGTGATAGCTGTTAGCCTTGGAAAGGCTTTAAGAAAGGATTGGACAAGTCCGTGGAGAACAAGGGTATCCGTGGCTATCATAATGGATGCCTAAGGACAACCTATGGGTTGGAGAGAGAGGAAGGATATCTCTCAATGACATTTGTGGGATCGGGAATCATAAGCAGGTGAAGACATCTGCTTGGGAATACCATGAAACAAATGGTGAGCCAATGTGTGAGACTGAATGCTGGACTAGATGGGCTGTGGTGGCCTGTTCCAGGAAGGCTGTTCTTATGTTCTTATGTGATGGGGTGTCACCCTCCTTCCTTATTATGCTGTTGCTTATATTTAGAAATTTCAAAGCAGTGGGCTTTACTGCTTAAACAAGATGCTTAACCTTTTCTTGATTACGATCTGTGCTGTCACGTCTAGTCGGATGAACTCTGCCTTGAAGCCTGAAGCGGTAATTTTGAAACTGCAATTAATGTATCTGCTGTTTGTTTTAATAAGAGAAGGCAGAAAATATTATAAGTTCTTTGAAGTATTAAGTCAATAATTTTATCCCTTAATGGCCTGGGACCTTTCTCCTCTTCAGAGTGGCTTTCTCTAATAGGGTCTACCCACTTGGACATGGCCTTACTGGGGTTCATGGGTATAGTTGTCCTCTCAAGAGAGGCCCATAAATCTACCACTAGGAGTTGGGCTGGGCCTTTTTGTTGGCGGCTGCAACATTATGGAGCCGCCAACAGCTGCAGATATACACCGCGGCCCCCTTTTCAGGAAACTTGTGAGATCTGTGCTTTTTCGGGAGGCTTTCAGAAACATCCTCGCCCTGTGATTTTCCCGCTGCCCATGAGAAACCTGCCCTGACTACCTATTATGTGCCTTTTGGATGGATTACCATGCATTATTGCTTAGACTGAATTCATAATAATACCTGTGTTTTCCGTGTTAGTTTCCATCTATCATAATGGATTTTTTTTTCTTTTAATTGTTCATGTGCTGGTTTTAGATTTAATACTGCCTTTTAATGTTGTAAGATGCCTCCTCAAATTCACTGTTCTTATACAGTACTTCAATATGTCTTAGATCAGTAGTGGCCAAACTTCAGCCCTCTAGATGTTTTGGACCACAACTCCCAGAATTCCAAGCTTCTACTGCCAATGAGAAAGACCTGTGGGTGTTGTGGTGCAAAGTTCCTGGAGGGCCAAAGTTTGGCTACCACTGTCTTAGATGTTCTAGGTCAGTGTTGGGAACCTATGGTACACAGGTGCCAAAGGTGGCACTTGAAGGAGCCCTTTCTGTGGGCATCCGACATCACCCTTTTCACAGCCACCTGTATTCAGGTTAAATAGCTGTATTGGCACTTATTGCCACAAATTTGTGGGTTTTGAATCACATTTTGGGCACTCAGTCTCTAAAAGGTTCGCCATCACTGTTCTAGGTTATATATTGTCCTTCAGTATTGTAAGCCGCCTTGGGTCCTTTTCCAAGGTGAAAGGCAGGGTAAAAATATTCAAAATAAATAAATTAATAAATGTGTTCACATTTGGACTTTGTTTGCCATTGCTTTGTGGGGGGAGTTTTGCTTTTATGATTTCGGTGTTTCCTAATGGTGGATGAGTACTTGGGTGGCTTACGTGTGTATTTGTAATAACTAAATAATGGAAATGCTCTGTGGAATATGGTTATTGGAAACAAAATACTGTTGTTCATTCTTGTGAAAATAATTTTCCTATTTCCCTTCTACTGCTGAATATTTATTTATTTATTTGTTTGTTTGTTTGTTTTTATACCACCCGTCTTCCTGAAGAAACTCTGGGCAGTGTACAACAATCATAAAAAACAATTAAAAGATTGAATTAAATTAAATTAAATTAAATTAAAAAGCAGCAACACTTAAACTGATTTTAAAAAAATAATGCTCAGCAAGATAGCAGAACAGAGCAAAACAAAACAAAACAAAACATCAGAACAATTTGAAGACATGTCCAGGTTACTACTGAAGTAGAAGTATATCCCCAGTTAGAACATGAGGAAGAAAATTCACATGTGGTGAGAGATTATACTGTGCCCAAGGCATTGTTTTGTTTGGCCTTCCCAATAGCACTAGAGGTACAAGCCAGCCAACCCAGTGCCATTAAAATCTTTACTTCTAATGGTGTAAACCAGTGGTTCCCTAACCTTCCTAATGCCGGGACCCTTTAATACAGTTCCTCATGTTGTGGTGACCCCCTTGCCCTGTTTGGAAGAGGCCACAAGCCCCCATTTGGCAGGCCACTACCGCAGGGGCCATAGAGAACTTCCCTCTATGTAGGCACCTTCAGCCAATCGCAGCCTCCAGTGCCATTGACTGACATCCCCTCCAACCTATCAAGCTGTAACTCATTCTCCCCCATCCTCCCCCTCCTCCTCCTCCGGACCCAAGCCGTTTGTGCCTTTTTCTTCACTGGCTCATGGTGGCCCTGGGAAATGGTCGTTCGACCCCCCAAAGAGGTCCCAACCCCCAGGTTGGGAACCACTAGAACAGTCTGGAGAAATAGATAAACATATTTTACAAATTACTGCATTGGAAATAAGATATAGGCAGAAGATACTTCACACACCTGAACCAATCCAATTGGAATCATCTATTTAAAAAGTAGAAGGCTCCCTGGTGGGGAGTGGAAAATATGGATTTGAAGGTGGGGTCTCCTGGCTGATGCACATTTCTTGTTGCATTGTGTGATCACGGGGGGTGGGTGGGGGGAGAATACGAATCAGACCTTCCCAAACCTGTAATGTTTTCTCACTTTGTTTTGTTTGTTTGTTGTTAATGTGATCTCCCCTTAAATATACTAAATGGCCATGGGCTGTTTTAATTTTTATTTTTAAAGTAAGCTTTATTTTAAAAGACATACATAGCAACTAAGGAACCTGTAAGCTGCTTCTTCAACATTTTGCATTCTTCAGGCACTCTTTCAGAACCCCTACTGCTCCGGCTTTACAGAGATAACCCCCTTAGGTGGCAGAGCAATGGAGGTGGTGAGGGACATACACAGTATGCATAGCTCTCTTCCTGCTGCTGTTGCTGCTCCCTCTGGGAACTCTGTTTGTGGAAGCTAAGTCAATGCATCACAACTAGAGATGGGCACGACTTAGCGGTATTCCCGTTTCCGTTTCCGTTACTCGTATCCATTACTCTACGGAAATGGAAACGGGAATTACTCCAACAGAATTCGAGCTCGAACCGACGAACGAACAATTTGGTCTGATTTGTCGTGCTCGTTACTTGCATCGCGCAATGCCAAGCGGCACAGAAAAAAAGTTTTTAAAAGTTAAAAAAAAAACCCCGATTCCTGGCCCTAAAAGTAGGCGAAAACTGTCTGAGGGCACCTACCAGGCCAGAAGGGTGGTTTTATTTGGGGGGGGTTCCCCGCCCCCCTCTCCTTGGCTATTGCTACTGCTGCGCTGCTGGTACCAGGCTGGGAGGGCGCATCCATTTGCCATGCAGTGCGGGGGATCCAAAATGGCGACCGCAATATTTTTTTTTGAAATTGTTGCCCAAAACCCCACCAAAGCACCACAGAAACATGCGAAAATTAGCTATTTTAAATGCTTGAATTTTTACAGTAGCAGCAGTGGGTTTTTCTTGCAAAAAAGTCTCCGTTGATTTTATTTTATTTTATTTTATTTTATTTTTTTACACCTGCACATTCGCAATGATGGGCTCGCCCATGGGAGTGGACCATGCAAAGTTTTGGAGCCATTCCACCAATCGCATGGCCAGGTTTTGCTGACTGTACCAGGCTGGGAGGGCGCATCCATTTGCCATGCGGTGGGGGGGATCCAAAATGGCGACCGCAATATTTTTTTTTGAAATCGTTGCCCAAAACCCCACCAAAGCACCACAGAAACATGCGAAAATTAGCTATTTTAAATGCTTGAATTTTTACAGTAGCAGCAGTGGGTTTTTCTTGCAAAAAAAGTCTCCGTTGATTTTATTTTATTTTATTTTTTTACACCTGCACATTTGCAATGATGGGCTCGCCCATGGGAGTAGACCATGCAAATTTTCCACCAATCGCATGGCCACTTGGCCAGGTTGACCACAGAGACTTCTGGGATGTGCCAATCGGGCATAAACAGCCCACTAATCGTAGCCCAAACCCGAACCCTAAGCCTAACCCATACGCCAGTACACTGTCCTTCTAAGTGGGTCAGAGAGGCACCCAGAGGTGCACCCCAATACTCACCCTAACCTTACCCGTAACTAGCCAAACCCTAGCCGTTGCGCTAACCCGTCTTAACCCTAAGCCAGATCTACTTGCATTGCACTACATGCAGGTACGTGAGACACAGCGGGTGCAAAGAGTCTGCCAGTCCGTCACTTGTGGCTCTGGCTGACTCCTGCAGCTCCCTCCAGGAGCCCGCTACCCCCTCCCCAAACCAGTACTAATGACAACGAAAAAACAAAAAAAACAAACCGACTAATTTTTGCGAATTTTCGCGAAAAACGGAAACGAGCCGAAACGGAACCGGCCCGACTAACGACAACTCGAAAAAAATTTTTTTCAAGTCGTGCCCATCTCTAATCACAACTTTCCTGAGAGGGAGAAGTCCAAACCCTCTCCACTGGACATGGCAGTACTGGTACATACTAGGGATGGGCATTTCGTTTCGGAACCAGTAGGTTACGAAACGAACCATACGAGCCCAATTGCTTTACCATACTCTGTCTCATGCAGGGTTAAAATCCAACGAGGAAGCATGCTATGACATCATCTGTGCTAGATCTGTGATGCTGGCCAATCAGGAGCTGTGCAGGGACAGGCATCATCCCGCCTCCCTCTCTGATTGGCCAGCAGCACGAAGCAGGAAAGATGATGTCGTAGCATGCTTCCTTGTTGGATTTTTACCCTGCACGAGACAAAGAAAGGTAAAGCAATTGGATCTGCGTGTATCAGCCAGTTCCAAGGACCACCTGGACTTGCGTGGTTCGTTTCGTAACCTACTGGTTCCGAAACAAAATGCCCATCCTTAGTACATACACTCCCAGGCTGTGGGAAATGTTTTGCATTCGGAACATGGTAGAGATGAAGGGCAGCCATTGGTTCCAGAAAGACTTGGGCTGCTCCCTCATGCCTATCTGTTGGGTTTAACCCCAATGTGTGACCACAGTGGACTCTTTACAAGAACAAAGAGACGGTGTCCTGTGTTCCCTCGCTGGCCTTGGGCAAATCTCGATGAGTTAAATAACCTAAGCTGCCTCATCTCCAAGGCAGGGAATGTAAGGATTTGCATTGACAGAATTATTGCAAGATGAAGGACACCTACTAGTATTTCATAGGCAACACAAGCACTGGGAAAGGATTCCTACTGCCAGTGGAAGTGACTGTATGAACTGGTGTCATATAAGGTTCAAAATAAGCAGTTTGAGATTAATTCAAGCAAATTAAATTTGTTCTGAATTTTCATTTCAAAACATATTAATTAGGCAGTTGTTCTTTCATTTGCCTTGCATAAGCCTTCCTTCCCTCCTTCACAGATTCACTATTCTTTGGTCAGTCTCACGAGAGCTCCCTCTTGTCCGTCCCAAACAATCTGTTTTAGCCACTGGATCCAGCAACTGCATTTAATGAGCTGAAGACCTATGGGAATTAGGATGTTGCAGTTTTATGATGCAGAACATTACTTCAAATGTCATTTCCACAGAGACATGAAACACGATACTGCGAGTGTACACTGCCTCTTTGTGCAAGCTGGAATCTATGCACATTCCTAATACATTACTAGTGATTAAAAACAAAGTGGATGTTTAGGAAAGTAGTAATTGTGTTTCCTTCTAGCAAAATATATTGAATTCCTAGGCAAATGAAATCAAGGAAACCTTCTAAGTTTTTTCTTCTTCTTCTTCTTCTCAGGCACTGATCTATGAGTTACAGCTGCTTTTGGGCATGAAATGAAATATTTAATGTGCTCTGTGTACAAGAGCAAAATGAAAGGAGCAATGGTACATTATTGATGCTGAAATGATGAGGAATCCCATTTTTGAACGTATCTGTTGTTATGGACAGGATTCTTCCACTTTTTAACTAGAACCCCCACAAAGCTTTACTCCCTCCCTACAAAAGCTCTCTTAAGTGTTGCATATAATTCACGGCTGGGTCACGAATGAGAAAAAATCCCTCCATTTCTGAGGCTGAGGAACTAGTTGGCTGGGACTACGCTTTGCGGCACTCCAAAGCATTGACTAGGATCACTGTAGTCTTTCTGACCATTATTATCCAATGAAAGTATAGTTTCCAAACCCCCTGTTGTGAATGAGCTTTTAAAGGCAGAACCAGGTAACTCAGTCCAGGGTCGAAAGCCAGATGATCAGTGCAAAATGAGTAAACAAATTGAGTAAACAAAGCCAGAGCCGAGAATTTCAGTGTAATCCAGGTCCGGTCCAAGGTCAGGGAAGCCTCAAGAAACACCACAATGGCAGTTACTTCACGTCCTTCTTTGTTCTGTGACGGGTTTTGTACTGTGACAGCGTTGGTTGCGATCACGTGGTTTTGTCCGTTTCAGTGTTCCCATGGTCGTGGTAACTTGTCTCGTGACAAGTGTTACCTTACAGTCTTGTACCGTGACAAACACTGCTGAATTTGTCTAGCTTTTTCGATATTTCGCTTCTGAAAAGTCAACATAAAAAACCCACCCAGACAGTTTTTCTGAGAAAAACAAAACAAGACACCGTTACTACATGGTGTCTTGTCTCGGAACAGAAAGTGGGAACAAAGAGTGACAAGGGAAAACGCTGCTCCAGCACCAGGTTTATCATGTGTAGCACCCTTTCTGGGGGCGTGGTGGAGACAAATTTCAGTAGTTGCACAACAGACATGAAGCAACATTTTTTTGTATCGCTCCTAAGCGCAACATGAACAGAGACAAAAAGGACGTGAAGTAACCACCAGTGAGAGCAGGCAAATAGTAGGCAGAAGGACCAACAGTTGTTTCCTGTAGAGAGCCTCCGCCTCAGAGCATGTCTTTTATGGAAGCTTCATGTCTCTCATTGATTTCAGCTGCCGTCCTAGGTAGGTGGATTTTTGTTTTTGTTTTTGTAATTTTGCATTGGTCCCAGCTGAACCCTTAGCTGCATCACTACACCCTGCAAGGTACTAGTTACCCTCTATTTGGCACTGGTTAGGCCTCGACTTGAGTACTACGTCCAGTCAGGGACACCCCAGTTCATGAGGATGCTGACAAATTGAAACAAGTTCAGAGGAGGGTGACAAGGATGATTAGGAGACTGGAAACCAAGCCTTATGAGGAAAGACGGAAGGAAATGGGCATATTTAGCCCTGAGAAAAGAAGACTGCAGAGAGAAAGGAGAGCACTTTACAAATGCTGTGCTTTACAAATACTTACTACTCTGATAGCAGAAAGTGAGGAGGAATTAAAGAACCTCTTAATGAGGGTGAAAGAGGAGAGTAAAAAAATGGGCTGAAGCTCAACATCAAAAAAACTAAGATCATAGCCACCGGTCCGATCACCTCCTGACAAATAGAAGGGGAAGAAATGGAGGCAATGACAGAGTTTATATTCTTGGGCTCCTTGATCATTGCAGATGGTAACTGCAGCAACGAAATAAAAAGACGCCTGCTTCTTGGGAGGAAAGCAATGGTAAACCTAGGTAGCATCCTAAAGAGCAGAGACATCACTTTGCCAACTAAGGTCCGGATAGTCAAAGCTATGGTTTTTCCAGTAGTGATGTATGGAAGTGAGAGCTGGACTATAAAGAAGGCTGATTGCCGCAGAATCGATGCTTTTGAGCTGTGGTGCTGGAGGAGTCTTGAGAGTCCCCTGGACTGCAAGGAGATCAAACCTATCCATCCTGAAAGAAATCAACCCCGGATGTTCACTGGAAGGACAGATTTTGAAGCTGAGGCTCCAGTCCTTTGGCCACCTCATGAGAAGAGAGGACTCCCTGGAAAAGGCCCTGATGCTGGGAAAAATCGAAGGCAAAAGGAAAAGAGGACGACAGAGAATGAGATGGTTGGACGGTGTCATCGATGCAACCAAAATGAATTTGACAAAACTCCGGGAGGCAGTGGAGGATAGGAAGGCCTGGCGAGCTCTGGTCCATGGGGTCACGAAGAGTCGGACACAACTGAACGACTGAACGACAACAAAGATTGCAGGACACATAATAGGTTCAGTTTACAGGAAACTAGATTTCTGCTGAATATCAGTAAAAAAACTTCCTAACAGTAAAATGGAACCGGTTACTTTGAGAGCTGGTGAGCTCTCCAACAGTGGAGGCATTCCCAAGAAATTTAGAGAACGATCCAGCAGATCTGCTTTGATTTGGATTCTGGCACTGAACAGGGGATTGGACTCGATAGGTCCCTTCCAGCTCCAGGATTCTAATCTATGATTCCATATAGGGTGTTTCTCGGGAAACTAAATCAGGTGACAGAACATGTGCTGGAACTGTAACACACTGTTCCCAGTACCCCGGTCTGCCAGAGGTACCTCTGCTTTGGAGAGTTTAACACGACCGTAGATACTTTCCCACGGCTAGCGGGCTAAACCCTGCCAGGAAGCTTCCACCACTCCCACCACAGACTCTTTTAAAAAAATCACTGCAGCCTGACTTGAGACAAGGCGTGGTCTTCGACAAACCCTCTCAGTTAAAATCCAGACAGCTGCTTGGGTGGATTTTTAGTAGTTTATTGAAAAGAAAGAAAGGTGGGGGGGGGGAGGGGAATGAAAGGACAACAAGGGTAAAACTTCCAAATGATTACAAGGATTTTTTTAAAAAAAAGTAAATGGACCATTCATTACTCACCTGTTGTCAACATCTTAGTCTCTATTTATATAAGCCCAGGTTTCTTTGGTCATTATCAAATACAGAATATTTTGTTGCATTTTCTGTATCTCCAGTTATATTCCTTTTTTACTCACCTGTGCAGCCTCACAAGGTGAATAAAGGTAAAGGTTCCCCCCACACTTGCATGCTAGTTGTGTCCGACTCTAGGGGCGGTGCTCATTTCCATTTTCAAGCCAAAGAGCCAATGTTGTGCAAGTCCATGGCAACGTGGCAGGCATGGCTAAACGCATTTCTGCGCACAGAACACAGTTTACCTTGCCTTTTTACAGCGGTACCTATGTATCTAGTTGTGTTTTACATGCTTTTGAACTGCTAGGTTGGCAGGAGCTGGGGTTAACAGCGGGAGCTCGGTCCGCTGCGTGGCACCCGGGATTCGAACTGCCAAGCTGTTGACTTTGCAGCCAACAGTTTCAGAGCGCTAGCCCACTGAGCCACCACGCCCCTACATTGGTGATTAGAGACACTCAATTACCATGTTGTTCCTGCTCTTTAGCTATGGTTTGGGATTAATTTAGCCACCAATCACTGCCGGGGAGGTGAATTGAATATCAACAAAGATTTTAAAGATCATTGCCAGGTCAACAGCTTGTGACCAAATACAGTCCCTGGTTTGCGGACATGCACAAATGTACAGTATAAATGTTTTCCATCCAGTCCTACACTTATGTCTGAAGCTGTGGACTTATCCACGAAATATCACATTAAAATATAGCAGTTAGCTTTTAAGGTGCTGCAACACTTTTGTCTTCTTGATTTTTTTTAAATTTTATTTCTGCCCTCCTATGGCCACCTTTGATAAAAGTAAAGGCTATTAGGTATGCCTTGCCCGTGACTTGGCAATAGGTCCACACCAGCTCACTGGGAGTAGCCGTGGCCAGGTAGGCTAAGGTGGAAGGCTAAAACTCCACTGGAAGAGCATGGCTGTTGACCAAGCTGACGGGGACACTTCTCTGGAAGTTTAGAGGTAGAGACTTTCAGGGATGTTTGCAATTCTTTGGCTCCAAGTCCTAAGTCTGAGTCTGGTTTTTGGTACCCATCCAGTCCCCCAAGTCCAAATCCTTGGCACCAAGTCCTGAGTCCAAAAAAAACACACACAAAAAAACCACTGGTCCAAATTTCTATTAAAAACAAGATTTCCCACCACCACCCGGGGGGTGGGGTTAGAAATAAGAGAGGGCTAGATGGGATTCAAGTCTTGAGTCGAACCCAAGTCATGTTGGGGGGGGGGGGCTGCCTCAGTCAAGCCACTTAAGTCTGATTGGAGAACGAGTCCCACGACTCAAATACCCAACTCCTGTCATTGAGGATTAAATCCTGATGATTAGGATATATTTAAGTTTTTTTGTTGTTCAGTCGTTCAGTCGTGTCCGACTCTTCGTGACCCCATGGACCAGAGCTCGCCAGGCCTCCCTATCTTCCACTGCCTCCCGGAGTTTGGTCAAATCCATATTGGTTGCATCGATGACACCGTCCAACCATCTCATTCTCTGCCATCCTCTTTTCCTTTTGCCTTCAATCTTTCCCAACATCAGGGACTTTTCCAAGGACTCCTCTCTCCTCATGAGGTGGCCAAAGTACTGGAGCCTCAGCTTCAAAATCTGTCCTTCCAGTGAACATCCGGGGTTGATTTCTTTCAGGATGGTTAGGTTTGATCTCCTTGCAGTCCAGGGGACTCTCAAGACCTAAGGGGAAAGACCTACCTGCGAAACGGAGCCTGAGCACAAGCTTTGTACCAAAAAGGTCTTCCGTCGTTCTTGGTAAGCCTTTCTAGGCCTGGGAAAGGTTTCTTTCTGAAATCCTGGAAAACTTTTGCCGGCCAGCGTGAACACTTCTCAGCTGTATGAATCCATAGTCTGGCTCAATTTATCGTACCATCCTACATTCTTATGTGCTAATTAATAAGTAAGTACCCATGTAGACAGCAATCCATGGCTCAGTTAAGAGAGATTTTTGCTAAACAATTCATGGTACTTGCTTGCAGTAAGTTGTTTTTGATATTTTGATATAATTGTTATACTGATATTACACAGTGGAAAGAAAGATCAGCAAAGGAACTCAAATCCCCCCGCCCCCAGAAAAAAGCAAAATAGAATTTTGAAAAGGGTTTTGGCTACCTCTGCATCTTGACAGATAGGCTGAGAATGAAATATTCATGATTTAGCTTTAGGGAGATTTAGGAAATATTGAAATAGTCCACAAACTCAGTATTTCAGCCAATTTGGCCCAGAACCTTCATAATGAAATAAAATTCTGTACAACCTAGTTTTCATTATACATATTAATGCTTTAGTTGCCAGTATTATATGTGGGGCTGCCCTTGAGGTTAATGCGGAGATTGCAGCTAGTGCAGAATAGAGCTGCCAGGCTTCTAACGGGGCAAAGAAGGCACCAACATATTACCCCCGTGCTGGCAGCCCTGCACTGGCTTCCGGTACGCTACCGCGTTGACTTCAAGGTTTTGATGTTAACATACAAAGCCCTAAACGGTTTGGAACCTCAGTATCTGACAGAGGGGCTCCTCCAAAGAAGAGCTGCCAGGATCACCCGCGACAGCCAGGCAGGACACCAGGGAATCCCAACCCCGAGGGAGGCCCGGAAAGCTGTCACAAGGAGTAGGGCCTTCTCGGTGGTGGCTCCCCAGTTGTGGAATCATCGAACATCAGAAATTCGTCTGGCACCCTCACTTCAAACTTTTAAAAAACGATTGAAGACCTGGTTCTATAGAATGGCGTTCCCTGATTCTTCAAACATTTAGTAAGGCACTATTTTTAAACCATTTTATCAAATCTCTTGCCATTTTTAGCTTCATTTTAGTTTTTTGTTGTTAATTTATGTATATTTTATTTTATTATGTACCTTGTATTTTGGTTTTAAAAATGTATTCCTTTGTTTGTTGTTACATGTTGTAAACCGCCCAGAGTAGCCCTTGGTCTAGATGGGTGGTATAAAAGTCAAATAAATAAAATAATAAATAAATAAATATTATCAACGGAATGTTTTATAACTGATTTTGCAATTATGGAGGCAGAATTGAGAGTACCATATCAATATATGTTCTGTGAAATCTGTTAGTTCATTTGCTAGTCAGTGTGTTGTCTAGAATAAAAGCACTCCTACAAAAGGATTTCAGGTTGAGGGTCACTCACATAATCAGAAACATACCGAACTGGCCTCAAGCTAAACTTTACTTGTTTCTGAATGCGTTTCTGTTTTTGCAAAAAGCAATTGTTTGAACTCATAGACATTTCAGCAAAGTGAGAACTGTGGCTATAGTATATATAGGAATAAAATATGCATGTGCACAATTATTTTGCACTACTGGTTGATAAGTTATATATAAACCAAACCAAAGCCCGAGAAGCACAGTTGAGCGAGATTGAGAAATATGTTGCACTCCTGACTGACTTGTCTAAACCTTAGGAATGAAATCTTCAAAGCTACAGCAAATGTTGGCATTCATGCTAAGTAGGAAGGCTAGGGCGGGAGGCCGATTAAAGATTTTTTGACTTACCCACACAATGAACTGAGTCAAACCACGGCTTGTCTGGACCACAAAGGCACTCTTATGTTCTCTACAGTTTAGGGAAGGAAATGACATGGCTGGAGCTTTGAATAGCAATTTATTGTGTACATCCACACTGAAACATGTGCTTTATTAGAGCAGCCACCATTGCTAATGCCGCTGCAAGGAGGGATCTGTCAGCAGCATTTCCATTAGAAGACTGGGGGAAGGAGGGAAGGTTGTGTGTGTGTTGGAGGTGGTGGTGGGGAGGCAGCTGTTGCCAATAGAATATGGACAGAAGGGAGTTTGTGGAGGTCATTTTTCTAACTTCTACCAGTTCTAACCAAATCAATAAGTGGACAAAATCCAAGGAGGTTTACTATAACAGCAATAGTAATAGTGACAATAAAAGTAATAGTACACCTCTGTATTTCTTTGACTTCTTTACAGTTCCTGTGGTGTAACTTTTCTACACCCACCACTCTGCTGGCTTTCTGTACAATCTGCAATTCCACTTTAGGTATGCCTAAAGGTACTATTAACAGCTAACTTATTTTTGCCATTATCTTTGAAACCAACAGAGCCAGCAGAGCTAGGTCCAAAATACACGTGGCATTTTTCACATGACTCAGAGCAGAGGAGTGTGTTTTTTTATCCTTTTGATTTAAAAGTATATGATGATGGTGGAGACTGGGTTGGAATAATCAAATAGGGAAATTGAGAATAACTTGGACCCAGGCAGAATTAGTTCTCCCCCCCCCCCACCCGTACGAAAGGAAGTCAGCCTGTGAAAGGAAAATGTCAAAGGGTGCAAAAGGGTGGATGCGTTCTTTATCAGAAAAGGGAGGTGGGGTATTAATTTAAAACCAGTTTGGCTCCCCTGCCCTGAACGGGCCATTTGCCCGTCCATGTAATGGCATCATGGGTCATTCGGGCCTCCATCCCTCTGGTCCCTCTGCTTTCATCAAAGTCCCAGGCAAGATTTCCGTGTCCATCAGAATAAAGTGGAATACTGGGGTGGTAGCAGACAGTATATTATTGTGTTCTGAATGGTTCCCCTGCATTCAGAGTTCCCAGGCCACAAGGAGAACGACATTCTCTCCCGTGAGTAGTGTGTTAGGCGCTGTCAAGTCAGAACCAACTTATGGGGCTTTCAAGGTAAGTGGAGTGGATTTTACCTAGGCTTCATGTGTCCTTTCCCATCAATCTGTTCACTACACCACGCTGGGTATTGCTTCTTCTATTGCTGGGTATTGTTTCTTCTATTTATATGCCAAACCACTACCCTGGGCAGTTACAACAACTAGGGTACCAATAAATAAAAAGCATTAAAAGCAATTGCTAATAACCGTTAAAAGCAAATCACACAAACCAGATAGATAGATAGATAGATAGATAGATAGATAGATAGATAGATAGATAGATAGATAGATAGATAGATAGATATTTTTCATATTAAAAATGTTCCCAGGTGATTTAACTAGCATTCTAGGCAGCACTGTTCTTCCTCTTTAGCATGTACAGATAAAAATATCCCTAAGAGGCAAGTGACTCCTACAAAATACGTCCCCATTACCCAATCCCCCCCCACCTAGGTGACACAAGACTCTTTAAAAAGATTCTTAGGTTTATGCTACAAGGTTAACTTAGGCGGTTACTTCACGTCTGTCGCGCAACTACTGAAATTTCTCTCGACCACACCCCTGGAATGGGTGCTAAGCACGACAGTACCGTACCTGGTGCTGGGGTAGGGTTTTCCCTTGTCACTCTTGGTTCCTGCTTATTGTTTGGAGACAAGACACTGTGTAGCAACGACTGCCATGCAACAAAACATTTGATTCTCTCAGAAAACTCTGTCAAGGTTTTGTTTTGTTTTTGACTTTTCAGAAGTGAAATATTGAAAAAGAATTTTTAAGCCCCCTCCCCTCAAGGAAAAAGGAAGCTAGACATATTCTGTGTTTGTCACGGTACAAAATATGAGGTAACACTTGTCACGAGACAAGTTATCTCGACCATGGGAACACTGAAAGAGGGACAAAACCACGTGATCGTGACCATCGCTGTCATGGTACAAAACTCATCATGGAACAAAGAAGGATGTGAAGTAACCACCTTATTGGGATATTGCACATAATGGCCACACCAATGGCTTTTCCCCTTGGCTTCTGCCTTGAACATGAACAATCCCTATAATATAATGACAAGATTGAAAAATAGGGGTTTAAAAGGTTTGTGGCTAGTCAGCAGGGAGACATGAGAAAATATGGCTTTTGGGAGTGAAGGAGAAGAAGTTGTGAGACGTCTCCACTCTATCGCTGCTTTTACACGACCCCTAAAATCCGCTGGCAATCTAAATGCAGATTCCCCCCCCCAACACGGTTTTTGTTCTGCTTCCTGTGTTCCCACCTCCTGCACTCTGATTCTATTGCTTCTGTCTGCGGTGAGGGGAGAGAGAAAAAAATGCAGGTTCACCTCCGCCTGCCGCCTGCGGTTGGCAGCAGCTAATTGTTCCAGCCCGTTAGGATTCCTGTCTGTTAAAATGGGGGGGGGGGACTAACAAAAACAAACAAAAAGCGGAGGAGGGCCAGGCATGCAATGCTTTAAAACAACAACAAGGAACAGCAAGAAGGATTTTACCTCCTCCAGACCAGGTACTTGTAAAATGCACTGGGGCGTGCTTAAGTGGGTGTGGCCGTACTTTTTTTTTAAAGTCCACTGCTGGTGGGAAAACAATTTTATGCTCTGCATCTGCAAGCATTTTGCAGCAGATTTTAGGGGTCGTGTAAAACCAGCCTAACTTGGGCCTATGAGTGAAGGGCAGCTCTTAGTTTCTTGATATCCTCATAGTTCCATTGAAATAAAAGTGGGATATGAATTATCTGTGCTGCCGTGGGCTAGGCAAGAAGCCAGGATCTGATCTGCTGAGACCGAGAGCCAAAAGCTGCAACCACAGAGTGTCAGAGGAACGAGACAAGCAAGGATCGAACACAGGGTGGCGGAACTGCTTCCGAGGTGTTGCTGGTGAAAATGGCATGAAAAGAAAACAAGGAAATGAGCTGGAATTTGGATGAAAACCAGGCGGCCCGTTAACCAGGCCACTGGGTCTGTGAGGCACTGATTTTGGCTAAGCTCTACTAATGAAGTGCTTCCATGCAAAAGGAGGGAGCCTGAGCTCTAAGGAAGAAGCCATGAGTTGAGTCTGAGTCACTGGGGGAGGGGAGGGAACCTACCCTGAATCGAGTTGTCCAGGTTGAGTTGCCCTCAGCGTGAGTTCAGTCCCACTGGACAGCGAGTCCCACCTCTTGAGTCCTAGAGGAGAGGACCCAGAAAAAAAAAAACGTTCTCCGTTTCTAGTGCCACGTTGCCCTCCACAGACCGAGAGAAAGGTAGCCGTTTCCGGAGGCTTTAAATAGCCCCTTGAGATTTGGTGACTCTATTGCTGAGTCATTTCCCCCATCCTGTGTCCATCCTGAAATTCTTGCCTTGCTGCCTTCAATATAAATTGTGCTTGGTTGTTATCGTTGGTGTTGCTTAAAGAGCCAAGAAAGCGTACGTTTTCTAGTTAGACACTTGACTGGTAGGCCTTGAACTTCCCACCCAACCACACTGGGGTGACCTTTTATGGGTATGTCGCTGTCGTGACCATCACGTCACGGGCAGCCTCAGGGATCAGGGCTCTCCAAAACGTGCCTTCCTCAGCCTCTTGTTCAGCTGAGATGTTCAGCCCATCTCATGTTTTGGCCTTCCTCTTTCCCTGCTGCCCTCAACCTTTCCCAGCATTATTGCCTTCTCTAGAGGATTTTGCCTTTTCATGATGTTCTCAAAGTAAGAACAGCCTCGGTTTCAGTATTTTTCGCCTCCAGAGATATTTTTTTGGAATGCAGTGGTACCCCGACTTAAGAGCAGCTCGACTTAAGAGCAGAAAACTGTTGGCATTTTAACTGCTGCCTTACAAATTTTAGATATAGTCTGCTCGACTTACAAGTATTTATTTTTTTCATTTTATTGATTAACTTATTTTTTTAATTTTTTAAATAGGTACCCTGACTTAAGAGTAGTTCAACTTAAGAGCATGCATTCAGAACGGATTACATTCGTAAATTGAGGTACCACTGTACTTGGCTTCCTGTCAACTGGTTGATTCCACTTTACTCACACATCACCTGTTTTTGCCCCAGTACTTATCAAGCTTTAGTCTATCCTTCTGTTGTTGTTTTTAATTTTGTGGCTGATTTTTTTTCTGAGGCGGAGGAGATATCCCATGTCTGTGAGAAACTTTTGCAGTTGGCTGCCTGTGACTGAACTGGAACCATTTCTCTTTGAGGAAGTGATTTATGTGCGCACATCCATCACACCTCACTTGCTCTGCTCCATCAGCTTCCTGTTTGATCTCTTAAGGGTTGAGTACCTTAGGGAGGGTCTTCACAGCCTCTCATGTTAACCTGTCACTGCTCTTGATGGGTGGTGGGGTGTGTGAGATGTTCATTGGGGCACCTCCGTCGGGCTCAGGTAAAGAACGTGGCCTCTTGGCTATAGGCAAAATGTGCCAGCACCACGCAATCATGCTCTTCTCTTATCTTGCATGCATTGGGGGGGGGGAGCCTAGTTTCCCAATGTTCATAAATTTATGTTCTCTCTCTCTTGCTTTGCCTCGGTGAAGCAAAAGATGCCTCAACTTCCATCATCTTGACTGTTCTATAGCCACAGCACCCCAAATAACCTGAAAAGCACTCATGGCAGGTTACGGGAGGCCCCGGCTCTTCAGTTTCATATCACCCTTGCATCACGTAGTGCTGTGGCCATTAGAGCACATTTTATTGCAACAGGGATGTAGGTTAGCTGGACACTGGGGTTATCATTACACCTTTAAAATACTGACTGGGGACAGGGGGAATGAAAGGGTCTCTGTTTAACATCTGCTCAGCACGGGATTGCCCCAATAAGGACAGCACACTGTCCAAGCCCTGTCCTGCTTTTGACTAGCCTGAGAAATCAATGTCCAGACATGACCTCTTGAACTGACAAGGTTTTTGTATGGAGGGCGGGGGGGTGGGGGGGTAAGGGTGATTGAGAAAGGAATACAATTTCAGGAAAACTGGAGTTCAGGTTTTTCAGCTGGATAAATTTGCCATTGCTATTAACTAAGTGGCGGAGTGGCAAATGAAATTCCAGTGATAATAAAACCAGAGAAGGTAGTTAGATACACAAGAGAGTCCATCTTGATTTACATAAATGGAAAGTTAAGTCTGTGATTAGAGAGACTTCCTGCCTCTAAGAAAACTCCTTGCCTGGCATACGTCATTTAGCCAAGAGAGTCCTTGGCGTACATCATCCAGCTGAGAACTTTAAGAATAACGTCCTGGCAAAGCACATCTTTTGCCACGTATGAACTTTTGGGACATGCTTTGAAGAAGAGTGTGTTGCACTCAAACACTTGCAATGTTTTTTTTTTTTATTTTTGTTGTTGTTCAGTCGTTCAGTCGTATCCGACTCTTCGTGACCCCATGGACCAGAGCTCACCAGGCCTTCCTATCTTCCACTGCCTACCGGAGTTTGGTCAAATCCATGTTGGTTGCATTGATGACACCGTCCAACCATCTCATTCTCTGTCATCCTCTTTTCCTTTTGCCTTCGATTTTTCCCAGCATCAGGGCCTTTTCCATGGAGTCCTCTCTTCTCATGAGGTGGCCAAAGTACTGGAGTTTCAGCTTCAAAATCTGTCCTTCCAGTGAACATTCGGGGTTGATTTCTTTCAGAATGGATAGGTTTGATCTCTTTGCAGTCCAGGGGACTCTCAAGACTCTCCTCCAGCACCACAGCTCAAAAGCATCGATTCTGCGGCGATCATCCTTCTTTATAGTCCAGCTTTCACTTCCATACGTCACTACTGGAAATACCATAGCTTTAACCATCCTGACCTTAGTTGGCAAAGTGATGTCTCTGCTCTTTAGGATGCTATCTAGGGGCGTTTATACACGACCCCTAAGTTCCGCCGCAAATGGCTGCAAGGTCTTGACCTTAAAAATGTTTACCCACCAGCTCCGGACTTTGCAGACAATTAAGTGCGACCCCGCCCACTTTAGCGCGACCAAACAGCAGTTTTCTTGTACCTGGTCTTTGATGGTGACAAATATTTGATCCGGTGTAAGGATAGTGAGTGCGGGGCTCTCCTGGCTTCTGTTTATTCTTTTTTTGCGCCCCGCCCCTTTAAGAGATCTGAATGCTGCCGGAAACAAAACGGAGGTAAGACGGCATTCTTTTCTTTCTTTTTTCGCCCTCCCTCAGGCAGCCAGCAACCAGGAAGTGCGGAGGGGGGTGGGGACAGAGGAAGACAGAGGAAGAGTGACGAACCCCTAAGATCTCTGGTCCGAATTTAAGTGGCCAGCGGATCTTAGGTGTCGTGTAAAAAGGCCCTAGGTTTGCCATTGCTTTCCTCCCAAGAAGCAGGCGTCTTTTTATTTCGTTGCTGCAGTTGCCATCTGCAGTGATCAAGGAGCCCAAGAAAATAAACTCTGTCATTGCCTCCATTTCTTCCCCTTCTATTTGCCAGGAGGTGATGGGACCGGTGGCCATGATCTTAGTTTTTTTTGATGTTGAGCTTCAGCCCACTTTTTCCACTCTCCTCTTTCACCCTCATTAAGAGGTTCTTAATTCCTCCTCACTTTCACCTATCAGAGTAGTATCATCTGCGTATCTGAGGTTGTTGATATTTCTTCTGGCAATCTTAATTCCGGCTTGTGATTCACCCAGACCTGCCTTTCGCATGATGTACTCTGCATATAAGTTAAATAGGCAAGGTGACAGTATACAGCCTTGTCATACTCCTTTCCATATCCAGTTCTGACGGTTGCTGCTTGTCCCACATATAGATTTCTTACGAGACAGATAAGGTGGTCAGGCACTCCCATTCCTTTAAGAACTTGCCATAGTTTGTTGTGGTCCACAGAGTCAAAGGCTTTGGCATAGTCGATGAAGCAGAAGTAGATGTTTTTCTGGAACTCTCTGGCTTTCTCCATAATCCAGTGCATGTTGGCGATTTGATCTCTAGTTCCTCTGCCCCTTCGAAATCCAGCTTGCACTTCTGGAAGTTCTCTTTCCACATACTGCTGAAGCCTGCCTTGTAGAATTTTGAGCATAACCTTGCTAGCATGTGAAATGAGTGCAATTGTGCGATAGTTGGAGCATTCTTTGGCATTGCCTTTCTTTGGGATTGGGATGTAGACCGATCTTTTCCAGTCCTCTGGCCACTGCTGGGTTTTCCAAATTTGCTGGCATATCTTATGCAGCACCTTTACAGTATCCTCTTTTAAGATTTTAAAGAGTTCAATTGGAATGCCGTCACCTCCACTGGCCTTGTTGTTACTGGCCTATAAAAGTACCACCTGTAGCCTAGTACAGTACTGCATTTGTGATTAGAGAGGCTAAAGGATAGAAACAGAATGCAGGTACGATTTGGTTTGTTTTTGACAGAAATGCAACTAATAAATATTATGCAAGTCCGTGGCCACGTGGCCCACATGGCTGCACGGAACACTGTTTACCTTCCTGCTTTTTATGGTGGTCCCTTTTTATCTACTTGCATTTACATGCTTTCAAACAATGACAATAGCTGGTGGATAAATTAACATAGGCTATACATAAAGGTAGCAGGAACAACATATGGTAATGAGTTAGGAATACCTGATTATCTTTGAAGCTTGTAAAATGATTAGTTAGGAAAGGTAATGGGTATGGGAAATATAGCACATGCAACACAATTAATGTACTAATTTACATTTGATAAACGAACAAGAAACTTTGCCTGATACAGTATCTATATCTTGTCATTTGTCTCACACATATCTTGCCTTCAAGTCAGAAAATGTTCAAAAGGCCCTTAATTCTTAACTTTGAAAACTCATCTTTCTCAACAAGAGTCCTAAAATTGAACTGTATGCCTCCACCCACTCTTATCTAGTTCCTTTTTTGAGCCCCTAAATTGTAGTCAAAAAGTTAAAATTAAAAAGGTTCTGTGCTACTTTAGGACAGGAACTCAAAATATATTGATCTCAAGAGATCCTCTACTAGTGGAGGGCAGCAGCAAATGCCAATCAACTCTAGAGTCACTCAAGCCAAGGTGCTCAATCCCCCCAAGAGCCAGATAATGATGGCACATAAGCACCTATCCCTACCTCTGGCAGTAAAAATACAACAAACAGTAATAATTCCATGGCTACCCAAGCCTTCTGTCTGAGGGGGCTACATGACTCTGCCCACTTGTAGGGCAGGCCTGAGCTTTATAACCTTCAGCCCTGAAGAAACAAAAATGAGCTCCACTCTAGCACTGCGACTGCCCAGGTGGCCTGAACACCTGGCGGCTGAACAGGGCTGGGGGTGCAATGCCCACTGCGCCTCTGGGGAGAAAAGGAAACCAAGGCCATCCAGAGGGCATGTGGCTGATGGGGTGGTGTGCCCTGCCACCTCTGTGGCCACGGGCAAGTGGCACAGTCCTCAAGTGCCACCAGAAGGATGGGCTGGTAAACAATACTCAACTTCTGAGATGGTCACGGCGATTGATTTTTATGGCACATCATCATTCTTTGACCCAGCATTCAATTTCTGCTCATTCAAATTTCCATTTGAATATGTGATTTGATATACCAATACCGAACGAATAAACCTTGCCTGTTCGAGAATATCCACCCTACACACAGCCACCGTGGCTTGAAACGTCTTTGGTCTGCCATGGCTGTGCTATATATAGACTCCTGAAATGTGCACTTAGAGGAGGTAAGTAGTCTTCTCTGCTAGGCAGGAGACTCTTAGTGCTCTCTGGGCAGAATATTCCAAATTCCTCACCAATGTTGCACATCCCCGAGTTCCATTGGATGGAACCGTGGCTATCAGACTGCTGCAATAATGTTGTCGTGTGTACAGGATCTCACGAGACAGTGGAATCCAAAAGCAGCATTCCAAGCCTCTGTGGCTGAAGTTCTCTTGCTGTTGTTGTTCAGTTGTTCAGTCATGTCCAACTCTTTGTGACCCCATGGACCAGAGCATGCCAGGCCCTCCTATCTTCCACTGCCTCCCGGAGTTTGGCCAGATCCATGTCGGTTGCATTGATGACACCGTCCAACCATCTCATTCTCTGCCATCCCCTTTTCCTTTTGCCTTCAGTTTTTCCCAGCATCAGGGACTTTTCCAAGGACTCCTCTCTTCTCATGAGGTGGCCAAAGTACTGGAGCCTCAGCTTCAAAATCTGTCCTTCCAGTGAACATTCGGGGTTGATTTCTTTCAGAATGGATAGGTTTGATCTCCTTGCAGTCCAGGGGAACTCTCAAGACTCTCCTCCAGCACCACAGCTCAAAAGCATCGATTCTGCGGCGATCATCCTTCTTTATAGTCCAGCTGTCACTTCCATACATCACTACTGGAAAAACCATAGCTTTAACCATCCTGACCTTAGTTGGCAAAGTGATGTCTCTGCTCTTTAGGATGCTATCTACGTTTGCTGTTGCTTTCCTCCCAAGAAGCAGGCGTCTTTTTATTTTTTATTTCTCTTGCTGAGCAGAATATAAATTGCCCAGGACTAAGTCCACTGATTTGGTGGAGATTGGGAAAGCTTACTGCTTTGTAACTCTATATGGATTACCATGCATGACTGCATTGACTGATTTAATAGGAACACTAGTGTTTTCCATGTTACTTTCCACCTCTCATAATGGATTTTTTTTTCTTTCTTTGTTTTGCATGCTCTTTATAGCTCTAATGTTACCTTTCAATGTTCTAAGATGCCTCTTCTAATTCCTTGTTATTGACTTGAATATGTCTTAAATGTTCTGCACTGTATATTGTCCCTCATTACTGTAAGCCAACTTGGGTCCTTTTCCAAGGAGAAAGATGGGTCTAAATATTCAAAATAAATGAATAAATATTTTCTATACAGTGGACCCTTGTATAACAAACGGTTTGTATAACATAAAATCTGTACAGCATAAAACATTCCAGAGATAGGGGGAATTTGCTTAACAGAATCGTCTATGGGGCGAATCCGTACAACATGAAAAATGGTCACGATTAGGGATTATTCTGTTTTCAATGCATTCCTATGGGACATTTGTATAAAGGAAAATTTGCTTAACATAATTTCCTTTGGGACAAATTAATTCCTTTATACAAGGTACCACTTGTATGTTCATTTAACATCAGAGGCCAGCGGTCCCAGTCTTGGCAGCATCACATCTCAAAATCTGAGGATGGCATCCCACCCCAGACCAGGGACTGTCTTACCCCATTATTTTATCAGTGTCTCTTAACTATTTGAAATCAATGTTGAGTCCATTTTTATATCCATTGGTTGGTTGGTATTATTTTTTTACTCCTTTTTAAAGCAACCTACACAACCATACACTGTCCATTGCGAATATTACTGTAAGAATAACTTCCTGCACATGTTATATAGAATAAATTGTTAAGATGTCTCAAGTCAAACTCCCCTCCACTCTTTGGACCGCAGTGTTGTCCGCTGTTGAGCATATGGTAACAGTCAACAGCATAATCTATGTGCAGAGACCTGGGTGGCCGTAAGAAACCGACATCTCCTCCCCACGTCCTTTAAGGACAGATCAGTATGCATTGGAGTTAATTAAGATCAACATTCTTTCAATTTCACCCCCTTTAAAACGTCTGGGAGATTTTCATTCAGCATGAAGCGTGACCCGAATATGGCTCAATGCGGGTCGTTCTCTTGTACCTCATCCATAAAACAAAACCCCTTGGTGCGTTCCAACCTCAGCTGTTTGCTTTGAGCTTACGACCAGCACAGAACATTAAAAAAAAGCCCCAGCAGCGAATAAAATGGCAAGGATAGGGTTCCTCGGACCTTAATGCAGCCGGAGCAAAAGTCAGGGCGATCAGGTTTCTTTCCTCTGGATTTGAAACACAGCCAATCGTGACTTTGTTCTTCTGAGTTGTTCACAGGTTTCAGAGCAGGACTAATATTCTATGGTTGAAGCAACAATGTGATTTTACACACACACACACACACACACACACACACACACACACACACACACACACACACACACACACACACACACTGTCTCTCTCCCCTCCCAGCGTTTATTACTGGAAAGTCATTGGCTGATTTTGGTCCAAAGCCTACAATGCGCTATAGCTTTAGAGTGAGCAGTAGGTAGCACCACACATACTCGTATAGAAGATGACAAAAATACAGAACAGGGTTCTAAAGATATGGAAACAAAAGGGCACCAAGAAACGTAGGAGGGAGAACATGAACAGTAAATACTATACACTACAGAGACATTGATAAATTTCATTGGGGGAAAATTCTCTCTCTCTCTCTCTCTCTCTCTCTCTCTCTCTCACACACACACACACACACACACACACACACACACACACACACACACGAGCTAGTGTGGTTTATCCATTTCCAGGGTTAATCTCTCATATTCACATCCTTTACCTTTACATCAATGGTTTCGAACTTTAGGTCCTCAGAGGTTCTTGGCCTGTATCTCCCCCAAATCCTGGTCAGCACACTTCTCTGCATTTTAAACCAAGAACACCTCAGGATTCAAGGTTGGGAAGCACTGCTTTACACAATTCCTTAAAAAAAACCACACAATTGTATGGTTTTATAACCTTGGAAATTAATGCAGAGGCTCCAGCTGGGGCAGAATTTTGCGGCCAGATTAGTTACGGGTTGAGGGGGAAATAGCATATCACCGCTACCCTGGCCGCACTGCACTGGCTGCTGATCCGTTACTGCATTGATTTCAAGGTTCTGATGATGACATACAAAGCCCTAAAACGGTTTAGGACCTTGTTACAGTTCAGATGGGGTCCTGCTGCAGACTACTCAGGCTGGGCATCTCAGTGGTGGCCCCTCGTCTTTGGAACCAACCCCCCCCCCCCCCAAGATTTGTTGGGCCCCTTGCTGCCTGTCTTCAAGGAACATCGGAAGACGTGGCTTTACAAGAAGGCTTTCCCGGGTATGAGCTCATTCTGCCCATTCACTGTTATCTTTTCTTCCTTTGTCTTTAGGCCATCTTGTTCTGTTTGGATCTCATTTGATCTGTCTTATGATTATGCTTTATTATGTCATATTATTATGTCATATTGTGTACTTACAATATAGTTTATTATTCATGATTTGTATTTTGGTATTTCTTTGTAGCTTGTATACCGCCCAGAGATAGCCGTGTTGCTAGATGGTGCAAATAAATTATTTATGTAAAATAGGGATGCTTATAGGATCAAAGTTCTAATTCCTGCATGCATCTGCATGACTCAATCTTAATTCGTAATGGCCAGCCAAACTGGAAAGGATTACATTGTCAGACTGCACCTCCCAGAATCGCAAAGTGGCCATGGTGGCTGGGGAAACTGTAGTCCATAAAAGTAACTTCCCTAAACTCAGGTCAGTGTTGAGTTGGTGCCTGGCTTAAGGATTTCTTCTGCACCACCCTCTTTGTAGAATGTTCTCAGAGCAGCCCATCAGATACAAAATACAGTATAAGGATCTCTAGGACACTATTTTCTCATACCTTTCTGGGAATAGGGCTCCTTGGAACGCATTGTAGCTGACATCAGTGTAGGACTGCTCTGTTAAAACTGTGGCCTCTGTCTTTGTTTCTGAGCACAATAAACTTGCTTTTCTTATTTCCAATTTGCTACGCTGCATTGCTGTGCACATCTATGCATCCATACTACACAATTTTACGTACAGCAGTTTGATGATACAGTGGTACCTTGGATAACGACTGCCCCAGATAATGAATTTTTCGGATAACGACTGCAAATTTCAGGGTATAGGACTGCCTCTGATAACGGATTTTCCCTGTGGGCTGACTCGGATAACAAATCGCAATTCTACGTATAGGTCTGCCTCGGATAACAAATTTTCTCTATGGGCTGCCTCTGATAATGAATTTTCCCTATGGACTGCCTTGGATAATGAATTTCCATCATGCATCAGTAAAAAAGAGTTATCCCGGGTGGCATTGCATCTGTACCTTTAAAGTGCACTTTATAAAGAGTTTTGAGCAAAAAACCAGGTGTCTGTGCCTCTTTCCTAGGCTCCGGAATGGATTAATTGGTTTCCCATTCATTCCTATGGGAAACTGCATTTCGGATAATGACGTGTTTCGGATAAAGACTAACCTCAGAGAACGAATTAAAGTCGTTATCCGAGGTACCACTGTATATTGTTTTGCATTTGGATTCTTGTTTATTTTAAAACTGGTAGGCTGGTATGGCTTTTCAAAATAAATCAACTGTGGCAGCATGATGCCCTCCATAAATCAGTACATTTCCTGAGTTTGGAAGTAACAATGCTATCTGACAGGTTTCCGGGAGGTATAAGGCGGTGACAATCTTTCTTTTGAGAAATCTTCATGGCTAATCTCGTTATGGGGGGGGGAGGGATGAGGAGTAATCTTTACTAGTTACCTTTATGAAAAAAATATAGTTGTGAGTTTTTCGGGCTGTTTGGCCGTGTTCTGAAAGTTTTTCTTCCTGACGTTTTGCCAGATTCTGTGGCCGGCATCTTCAGAGGGCAAGGAGCTCAGGAGAACTAGGAGTTCTCTCTGCGCTCTGGAGTGTTGAGTAAGTGAGATTATTTGATATCAACCATAATTGTAGGAGCTTCATAGCACTGTGGTTAAACTATTATACTGGAACTTTAAAAACCCACAATTATATCCTGACCCATGATATTGCCTAAATGTATCATTTTTATTTTGTTTTTAATGTCTCTCTCTCTCTCTCTGTGTGTGTGTATATATATGTGTGTGTGTGTGTGTGTGTAGACGGAAACACCTAAACATGGTTTTATAACCTTTGATGAAACTCATAAGGCACCTTGTGTGCACTCTTCTAGTCAAGAGCCAGGGCATAAATTTAATAAATAAAAGAAGTAAATTTATTGAAAGAGGTTGCATACCCCTACTAGATGTACAATTTACCTCTATCACTATTCATTTAAGTTTTTTTATTAAAATAATATCGATAAAAGAGCAGAGGTAGATCCTTATTTATTGGTTAGGGCATAGCTGTAGCCATTTGTCTACTCGTGTGTAGGGATAAACTGAGGACTATATATACTGCTGCACACTAGCAGGCTTATGGACCTTCTCATGAATAAGACTTGTTAAAAGGGCTTGAACACCTATGATTGGGAATATTGTCTTTCCGTCACATTCTTTAATCCACACAGTGCTGGAATGGTGTCCCCCCCCCTTTGTTCCTGACATGGGCGTCACAAAATACATGAGGAGTCATTTTCATTGTCCCACACTCCTATAGGTGGTGGTGGTGGTGGTGGTGGTGAAAGCTCGTTGGCTTAGGTATCTAACTGCAGGTAGAGATGGGCACGACTTGAAAAAATTTTTTTTCGAGTTGTCGTTAGTCGGGCCGGTTCCGTTTCGGCTCGTTTCCGTTTTTCGCGAAAATTCGCAAAAATTAGTCGGTTCGTTTTTTTCGTTGTCGTTAGTACTGGTTTGGGGAGGGGGTAGCGGGCTCCTGGAGGGAGCTGCAGGAGTCAGCCAGAGCCACAAGTGACGGACTGGCAGACTCTTTGCACCCGCTGTGTCTCACGTACTTGCATGTAGTGCAATGCAAGTAGATCTGGCTTAGGGTTAAGACGGGTTAGCGCAAGGGCTAGGGTTAGGCTATTTACGGGTGAGGTTAGGGTGAGTATTGGGGTGCACCTCTGGGTGCCTCTCTGACCCACTTAGAAGGACAGTGTATTGGCGTATGGGTTAGGCTTAGGGTTCGGGTTTGGGTTACGATTAGTGGGCTATTTATGCCCGATTGGCACATCCCAGAAGTCTCTGTGGTCAACCTGGCCAAGTGGCCATGCGATTGGTGGAAAATTTGCATGGTCTACTCCCATGGGCGAGCCCATCATTGCAAATGTGCAGGTGTAAAAAAATAAAATAAAATAAAATAAAATAAAATAAAATAAAATAAAATAAAATAAAATAAAATAAAATCAACGGAGACTTTTTTTTGCAAGAAAAACCCACTGCTGCTACTGTAAAAATTCAAGCATTTAAAATAGCTAATTTTCGCATGTTTCTGTGGTGCTTTGGTGGGGTTTTGGGCAACGATTTCAAAAAAAATATTGCGGTCGCCATTTTGGATCCCCCGCACTGCATGGCAAATGGATGCGCCCTCCCAGCCTGGTACAGTCAGCAAAACCTGGCCATGCGATTGGTGGAATGGCTCCAAAACTTTGCATGGTCCACTCCCATGGGCGAGCCCATCATTGCGAATGCGCAGGTGTAAAAAAATAAAATAAAATAAAATAAAATAAAATAAAATCAACGGAGACTTTTTTTGCAAGAAAAACCCACTGCTGCTACTGTAAAAATTCAAGCATTTAAAATAGCTAATTTTCACATGTTTCTGTGGTGCTTTGGTGGGGTTTTGGGCAACGATTTCAAAAAAAATATTGCAGTCGCCATTTTGGATCCCCCGCACTGCATGCCAAATGGATGCGCCCTCCCAGCCTGGTACCAGCAGCGCAGCAGTAGCAATAGCCAAGGAGAGGGGGGCGGGGAACCCCCCCCCCCAAATAAAACACCCTTCTGGCCTGGTAGGTGCCCTCAGACAGTTTTCGCCTACTTTTAGGGCCGGGAATCGGGGTTTTTTTTAACTTTTAAAAACTTTTTTTCTGTGCCGCTTGGCATTGCGCGATTGCCGCGATGCAAGTAACGAGCACGACAAATCAGACCAAATTGTTCGTTCGTCGGTTCGAGCTCGAATTCTGGGGGAGTAATTCCCGTTACCGTTTCCGTAGAGTAACAGATACGAGTAACGGAAACGGAAACGGGAATACCGCTAAGTCGTGCCCATCTCTAACTGCAGGTCTATAAATTGGGAGTTCAATCCCCCACCGTACCCCCTGAGAGGAGGGCCAGCCTGGGTGGCCTTGAACAAGCGGCAGAGTGCCACAACACTCCCCAGAAGAAGGGAATGGGAAACCACTCCTGAGTCATCTCAATCTGGAAAACTGCAAAAAAGGGTCATGAAAAGTCAGAACGGACTTGACGGCACATGATGATGATGACTGCAGGAGATGAGAGGGACAGGCTTTCTTTCCTGGTGCCATTCCTCTTCAGAACTGTGGCTGCCTTGGCTCAAAAAGGAGGACCAAAAAAAGTGTTCTGCTTCTATCCCGCCCCATAGTGCTTCAAGCATTCTCTCAGCAGTTTACAATTTAGTTGTGCAGGCTCCCCACTGCAGGATGAGGGAAAGAACCAGGGCGCTGCCCAGAATGTGCCATGGGGAGCCTCGGTGTGTATTAGGGGCCAAGGGGGGAAGCCAGGGGACTCCGTGCCAGGCCAACCAACGGCCTTCCCCTCGGGCTCTCGGGCCTTCTCTGGCTGCTGCTTTCCCACGTCTTGAGGGAATCCTCTTGAAAGGGCGGCAAGGGAAGGCTGTCAACACGGCTAATCATTTACACGCATTACTAATCATTTCATTGAAATGTTTCACGGTTCTCTTTCGAGGTGGGGGTAGAGTGCTGACATTTCTGGCCAACGGACCCGCACACAGGGTCTCACATTCCGAAACATGGGTTTAAACCACCGCCACCCTTCTCCAAATGCCACCCAAACTTCTCCCTCAGTTCTTCACAACCGAGGAGGGGGAGACAGGAGGGGGGCAGGGGGAGAAAAGCAGGGCTCCCCTTCCAGAGCTCCAGACGTCCTTTCTGGGCAGAGCATTAACGGGAGCTTCCGGTTGTCAACGCTGCGTCATTCCTGGTACTGCTCTTTTTAACAAGTCCAGGTACGAACAGTAACTTCTTTTTGACAACTGACTCCGAGGCATGCGAGGAAGGAGCTCCTGACAGAGAGTAATCCACAGGTGGAGGAGGAAGAGGAGGTGGCGGCCCGAGATGAGGCTGCGCTTTGAAGTTCTGCCGGCACCTCTGTTTGCAGGCGAGATTCCAAGGACATGAGAACATGGAAGCAAGGCCAGGGGCAGAATTCCACCCCCCCACCTCTTTCTTCTGCTGCTGCTTTGTTTCATAATAATTGTAAAACAAAACCATACTTGGAAGCAGGGAAAAGACCCACCGAACGCTTTACTCTTGGAGCACACTTGAAAGCAGGTCCCTTCCTCACATTTGGACGGGAGGCAGCCCCGCAACATCTGTACCCTTTTCCCCGTCCATAAAGCTGCCTTTGTTTCCCGTTGGAAAAGAGAAATCCACCAGTTGTTGTCAAAGGATTCAGCCGAGTGCTGCTCCGCTGGTTGCTTCAGCTTTTGGGCTTCAGGAGTGTCTACTAGTGCTTCTGCCCGATGCCTTCCTGGCAAGACTTCGGAGAGGAACAGCCCTCTGCATTTCGACACCGTATTTATTATTTCTCTGTTACCATACGCATTACTCTTACCGCTTGCCAGAATACTAGCCTATTGAAAAGCCCCTCCTTACCAGAGTGGCTGGATGATAATGCAATATATATATATATAATGTGTGGATAAGAAAGGCCCCTAAATGGCAAAGGAAAACACAAACATTGCATGGGTTCAGTTATACTGACTTTGCAAAAAAGAGAATGCCATACACAGGGACACAGAGAGAGAGACCTGTGCAATGTTGTTTGCAGGATTTGACCATCTTTACAGGTGTAGCATTCGGGTGACGTTCAGTTCCTTTCCCAATTGATGTGCTGCTGCTCCCCTCCCCCCACAGCTCAACCATGCACTCACCAGGCCCAGCCTTTACTATGAGCTGCCTGCATCTTCCCAGCTCTTCCTGTCCTGGCCAACTCTCCAGGCTTCTCCGCCCTGCCCTCCTGGTTGATCTCCTGATAAGTCAAAAGGGAAGGGCAGAGAAGTCTGTTTATCCTGCTGGTGGCTGGGAGATTAGCCAAAGTGGTGAAAAAAGCAACCAAGATGGCCCTGGCGTGTCCTGGTTGGTTGAGGAGGTGGGTGGGGTATTTTGAGAAGAGCAGCACCTGTGCTGCCGCCTTTATGAAAGGGGACACTGTCGGGAACCATCATCCAGGATACTAAAAGTTGTTTCCAACAGGCCAGTTCCATTCCCCCCCCTCCTCATTTTCTGTGGCTGTGTTCCCGGTGAACTATAGTCTGTGCCTCACAGATCTACCAAGCAAGTTAACATTTGCCTTTTGAGAAGTCATTTAAAAGACATTAGAAATGGATGCATAAATACTTTTATTTTTTTTTTCTGCGAAGAACAAACAAAAAGGAACAAAACCAAACCTGAAAAACCAGCCCTTATTTACAGGTTGCCTCATTTTTTTAACAGAAATTATTTATTGTCACTATTATTGATTATCCCCAAATAAATATTGTAATCGATTTGTTTGACAACCATTATTTTGGGTTAATTGCTCACTGTGACTATTTATTTATTTTTATCTACTTGTTCAAGTGTTCCTTACTTAAGGAGTGACTTGGCCTACGCAGGCACTGGCGGCCCGTTGTCTGGCGGCCCCATGTTCTCCACCCCAACTTATTTTGAAAGAGGCAGAGAACAATAACAAATGGAACTTGGGCCTTTAATGCAGTAATTAGCAAACACATCTACATATGTGAATTTGGCTAGGTGAAGATGAGAAAGAAAACCTATCTCAAATCAGGAACAAGTCTTTCCTTAGAGGTGATAGTAAGCAGATAAAATAAATTTACTAGATTAAATTACAGGCAGCTACAACAGGATTCAACAAGTCCATTATTAAACCAGAATTTTATTGTTAACACTGCAAATTTTTGCTCCATGCACATAAGCATCTCTTTAATTAAAAAAATAGCTCAGAGCTATACTTTTATTATATGCGAAGGAAACCACGAAATGAAGCTTGCGAAGTATGAGCCAACGGTCTGAACCAGTCTTCCTCCTTTGAGGAAAAACGAAGCACTGGTGCCATCAAGAGGCAACGGACAGATTGCAGGAGGGCAGAAAAAGGGGAGGCCATAATTCGGTAGCCTCGGCTATTGGTTTTAATGCACAAAGCAGAACACTTTGGGGTTTTGAAGTCCCGCTAGGCCCATTTGCCCCACCCAAAATGCTAGCCGACGTGCTTTTTGGGGCTTGCACTACATCGCCTGGCCTTTGTACCCCCTCCCTTTCCTTCTCTCCCTCAACCAAGCTTCTGATGCCGGATTGCTGCCAATATCAGTCGCCGATGGCTTCCATTCTGAAGTTGCATCAATGGGCTTACCTTCATGACAGCTAACTACATTCCTCCCTCGGCTTTTCTTCGTAGACAGGTGCCTTTTTCCAGATGCAGAAGGCAGGGGAAAGCATGTCACCCATCAGAGCTTTCTGCATGGCTGTTCTTTTTGTAGAAGAGAAAAATCTTTGAAGGAGCCTTCCTTCCTTCCTTCCTTCGGAATCTCACTAGATCCGTCTTCCGTTTTGCATGCCCCTAAACTTTAGGCAAGCACCTGGCCCGCGAGTTGTGCCTCACAAGGTTGCAGGTGGCTGAACTTTGAAAATTAAAAGTGAATATTTGCGGGCGGGGTTAGGGTTCTACCTCACCTGCAGAAAAATGAGTCTAATGATGAGCCTCCATTCCGTTCCTCCATTTAACCACATTCAAACTTGCAACCGTAGCCATTGATTTCTTGCTAATACAGTAAGCACCAGCCACAAATATCATCATTGACTGCTAAGGAAGCAATCACTTGAACGATCTGATGATGTTTATTTAGGTCTTTGACAGGTTAACATGATCGAAGCTCAAGAGAAGACATTCTAGGTGTGTGTGTGTGTGTGTGTGTGTGTGTGTGTGTGTGTGTGTGTGTGTGTGTGTTATAAATTCCCCATGGCATGCCTGAGGCGCTCTGACCCGAGATCGATTTTTCTTGCATATGTATAATAACCTTGCTTGAGAGTGAGTGCGCTACAGAGTAGACTAGTGGCTTCTCACCCTGTGAGACCCCAGACGTTCCTGGACTGCAACTCCCAGAAATCCTGGCCAGCTCATGCCATCCAGGAACACCTGGGGACCCACAGGCTGAGAACCACTAGAGTAGACTGTCACGCAAGGGACTCAAGAGACCTAAACTTCAAATCTTGGATCAGCCATGGAAACTCATGGGAGGCACAAGTGGCATTAAGGGATACATATCTCATTATCCCTCGAAGACTCTCCTAAGGTCAACAACGCCTCATGGATAGGACCTGACAACCGCCTGGAACAACACACGTATGAGGCTGCCTGGCAACGTGGCCTGATTTCCCAGTACATTTCTTCATTCCAAAGGGAGGGGGCGACTGGAAGCCCATTAGAAAGATCACCTAGGCTGTGCTCTGGGAGGATCTGGGTGGAAACCCATCTCTGCCAGAAACACAAGCACTCAACGGAAGCCATTCGCGCTCTCTCCTAGGCCTCGGCTCCTGAACTGAGAAAGACCAGTGCCTGTTTTATAGGTGGGTCCAATTTTGGCTCTTTCAAATGCAATGAGTTCGGTCTGTGTTGAGTCACCCACCAGTGGTCTCAGCTCGTTCAAGAGACAAGACCAGAAAACTCAGCAATTTTGTTACTATGTAAGGCAAAAGGCACAGACTCCAATCAACATTTTTAGAAACCAATTATTATGCAGTCACTATGGGCCAACAGTAGTTTTGTAGATCTATCAGATGTTGTCCATCGGTCCAGCTAGTTGGGGGAAAGATAAAGCAATAAAACATACAAATACTGTTTTCAGCAGCATGGGTTTTATTTCACCAGCGCGAGTTGCTAATTTGTTGACGTTTACACTTTCCAAAAATTGCTCAACATGCAGGGTTGGTGTAGCACAGTTGTACTGTTCCAAGTGACTACAGGATTTTTAGCGTTTTAGGAGGAGGAAAAAGAAAACACGACATCCAATTCTCACGGGGCACAAATCAAAATGCTCTGAACAGCTGATTAGGGAGGTAGCCAAGGTGCAAGAAAGATGTTTGGGCCTCCTTTTCGAGGGCGGCCAACTCTTGTACCGTCGGGGCCAAAATATCCACGTGGCCTTTATAGGTTCCACCTGCCAAAAGAATCCAAGTGGGAATTGGGTGTGTGCTTACAGCCAGGCACCCCCCAGAATACCTGACCCTCGTACACCAGGAGTGCACAACCTGCAACAACATGCATCATCTCGCAGGGCACCCATCGTCACACTCACTTTCTCCCACAGCAGGGTCGTGTGTGTGTGTGTGGGGGGGGATGTGGCCTCCTCCCTCCCTCCCCCCAACTGCTCCGTGGCCTCCTGCGACACTTAACAAAGCTGTGCACCCTGATACTAAGGGACTCTAGATGTGTTTGGAATGCCAAATGCCTGCAGTATGTCCTTAATTTAAAATTATTGGTAACATTGCAACTCCAGGTAAGTGATTCCTTGTAAAGCATCACGTGGTGCTTATATACTGTCCCCCATGGCTTAAAGCACTCTCTGGGCAGTTTACAATTAATTACACAGGCTGTACATTGCCACCTTCCCCCTGCTGGCTGGGTGCACACATCACCTCTGAAGGATGGAAGGCTGGGTTGGCTACCTGGGATTGAACCCGGTTGTGAGCAGAGTTTTGGCTGGAATCCTGCAGTTTCACCACTGCGCCATGAGGCTCCTTAACAGAAGGACACGTGGACCATTTACTGCAGGAAAAACTGTGCTCATGACCTGGGGTTCAATCCCAGGTAGTCAGTTCATGGTTGACTCAGCCTTCCATCCTTCCGAGGTCAGTAAAATGAGTACCCAGCTTCCTTGGGGGAGGGGGGGCAATGTGCAGCCTGCATATACTGTAATTAAAACTGTAAACCACCCAGAGACTACTTGAAGTGGTATTTTTTTTTTTGCTTTGCTTCAGTCAATCAGAAAACCTGGCTCCACCTGCCGCTAGCCTGTGAAGTCAAGTGTTTGCTCACTCACCTCCAGCCGCCCTCCTTTGCCCATAGGTGACTTTGCCATCAAAATCATCCACTGGGACCTTAATGTCTGGCTCCACTTGGGAAATGGTACAATTCAGGTGCTCTTCTATCTCACCCAGCAGCTAAGAGAAGACCAAAGATAAGAACGTTTGCTACAAGGCGGCTCTTGATTCTCCACCACAGTCGGTTCCCCTCTGAGGAAAAGGTAGCACGTGGTGGCTACAAAAGGCTCTTTCAACCTGGACAACCCCATTCGGGGACACAGCCTTGTACGGTTAATACAGGCATGGGTAAGGATGCTGTTTTGTTCATGGCAAGCATGAGCCTCTCCAGAAGTCTAGAATGTAAGCAGTCGTGAAATCAACCAAGACCGAAAACCGTGGCTGCACCATCCCAATCTTTCTGCTCCAAATCAAAAGGCAAGAGGAACTGAGGTACTGAAAGGAAATCTTAGATCACCTACCAGATAAGCATCGTAATCAACGCCAGAGGCTTCTAGACCTCACACGCTCACCCCAAATCCAAGCAAACAAACAAAGAGGGAAAAGGAGGGGGAGCAGATCATGTGTTTTGTGATTCATTTGACATTCAAAGACTACCAGTTGTGGGCAATGAATCAGTTAGCGTTAAGAACTGTGTGTGTGTGTGTGGGGGGGGATTTAAGCCTGCTTTCCAATCCGTGTCAGACGTGTGGCGATAAAAACAGTCCAGTCTAAGTAAGACAGACAAGAAAAAGTTGAGGGTAGGAGAAAAAGAGGGAGATTTCATATGAGATAGACTAACTCAACAAAAGGAGGAACCGGGCCTTAACTTTGAAAGGGAAAGTGAGGCCAGGGCTTCCTGAAAGTCATTCATTCCTAGGCTTGCCCTAGGCTGGAAGCAGCTTGGCAGCACATGACGACAGCGTGAAGGCTTAATGGCAAGAGAGCCGGCCTGCTGTAAGGAGGGGGGGGGTTCAATTGCCTTCACACTCGGGGAGGAAGAGTCCAAGTCCAGTAGAAGGCAGGCACCGTCATGGAGGAAAGGGGGGGGGAGGGGAAGTGACCAAGCCACGGAAGATCCCTCCTCCCTCTTGGGATGGAACAGGCCGGCCCCAAACCAAGGCGAGCGCTGTCGTGACTGGCCTGGCCTTCCCTCTCGTGACAAAAACCAATTCCTTTCATTCAGGGGAGCCACGTCTACGAGTGGCGACGGAGTATCGTTCTTGTTTGAGACCAAAGACATAAAGCAGACTCGGCAGGAGTAGCACAAAGGAAAGCAATACCTGCATCTCATTGTACCAAATGGTGCAACCACCTTCGTCCTTCAGTCGAGTGTTATAACATCCTTTTCCGCGACTGGGGCACGAATGATACCAAACCTAGGCAACAAATGTACACATGTCAAGGTATGAAAATTATTTTTAAAATGTAATACAACTGTTACTCCCCGATAGTGTTGCTCTGTCTAGTTTCTCAAGTGCCTTGACCATGATTTTAGAATACCCCTCAACACACACACACACACAAACTTTCAAATACTTCATGGGTGTTTTAAAGGACTGATCCACTGACTAGGAGTATCACAGGTTCTCAAAAATGATATGCACACAATCAAAATCATCACCACACTAGATGATTTCATCAAGCCAATTATCAGATGCTACGTGGTACAGAGAGAAACTGAGGGCCGATGCCATCTATTTCCAGATGCATCCATTAATACTCCCCACGACCCAATAAAGATCCCGATTGTATTCTGCAGCCAATTCAGGACATCTTCCAAGGAAGCAGGGCTTACCTTTTCTTTCTCTGCTGCTACAAGGGAAATGGCCAGACCCATCCTGAAAAAAAAAACACACACACACGCGCCTTGCCATTAATACTTGAACTATAGCATGTGTTCCACGTATGACAGTATAAGATGGACGGAGAGTTCTGCACTGTTTCAATCCACCAGCCTTTAACTTAATATTTGTCTAATTTATTAATATTATAACTAGAGATGGGCATGACCAGGAAAAATGACGTTTTCGAGTTGTCGTGTGTCGGAGCCGGCCCGTTTCGGCTCGTTTCCGTTTGTTGCGAAATTTTTCAAAAAATTGTCATTTCGTTTGTCGTCTGTCGTCAGCACTGGTTTGGGGGGGGAGGGTAGCGGGCTCCTGGAGGCACCTCTCTGGGGTGGGTGCCTCCTCTGGCCCCCTACAAAGGGAAAAGGAAGGGTACATGACTGTGTAGCCATTGCGTACCAAGTGGCACTGGCAGAGGCACCTCTCTTTTGGGTGCCTCTAGCTCACCAAGAAAGACAGCATACTGTCATACAGGTTTGGAGTTTTTTGGAACTTTGGACTGTGAGCGAGGTGAGAAAAGAATGCCTCTGCTGGGTGCCCTCTGACTCACTAAGAAGGACAGTGTACTTGCGTGTAGTGCAATGCGAGTACAGATCTGGCTTAGGGTTGGGGTTAGGGCAAGGGCTAGGCTTAGGGTTATTACGGGTAAGGTTAGGGTGAGTTAGTGGGCTGCACCTCTGGGTGCCTCTGACCCACTAAGAAGGACAGTGTACTGGCGTATGGGTTAGGGTTAGGGCTAGGGTTATAGTGGGCTTTTTATGCCCGACTGGCACATCCCAGAAGTCTCAGTCAAAACCTGGCCAAGTGGCCATGCGATTGGTGGAATGGCTCCAAAAATTTGCATGGTCCCATCCCATGGCCAGCCCATCATTGCGCAGGTGTAAAAAAATAAAAATAAAAATAAAATAAAATAAAATAAATGGGATTGGAGACAGACGTTTATTGCAAGAAAAACCCACTGCTGCTACTGTAAAAATTTAGGCAGTTAAAATACCTAATTTTTGCATGTTTCTGTGTGGTGCTTTGGTGGGTTTTAGGACCACGATTTAAAAAAAAAATATTGCAGTTGCCATTTTGGATCCCCCCGCACCGCATGGCATGGCGAGACAACGAGGATGCCCCCCACCAGAGCAGCCCAGGACAGGAGAGGGGGGGAGGCCGGGGACCCCTCCCCCCAGAAACCACCCCTCTGGTAGGTGCCCTCACTCAGGCAGGCATATTTTCGCCTGCTTATTTGGCCGGGAATCGGGTTTTTTTAAAAACTTTTTTTCTGTGCCGCTTGGCATCGCGCGATCGCCGCGATGCCATGAATGACAACGACAAATCAGAACCAATTTTTCTTTTATCGGTTCGAGTTCGAGTTCTGACGGCTTAATTGTCGTTACCGTTTCCATTGTGTAACGGAAACGAGGAACGGAAACGGAAACGAGAATTTCGCCAAGTCATGCCCATGTCTAACTATAACAATGCATTGCTTTTATAGTTTTTTAAAATTAAAATTGTTAGTTTTAATAGCGTAAACTGCCCTTGAGGGGAAAGAGGAGATCTAGCTATTTCAAAGAAAGAAGTTCAAAGAAACTAGATTTTCCATCGACTTGGAGAAAAGAAGAAAGTTTACACCATCCCATGTGGCTGTCTTCTGCCTAAGTGACAGTGACTATCCAATTTGGAGCATTCTCAACACATACCGGGGGAAGGGGGTGGGGGAGAGAAGGAAAATCAGACCACGTATACCGTTCAGCTCTTCCCACTCTGCCAATCCGATGGACATAGTTCTGTTTTTCATCTGGAAGCGTGACATTGATCACTGTTGATAATGGCAAAAAAGAAGAAAGAAATAGACATGGTTTTGCTGGAAAAAAAATGCGACAGAAAATTCCTTTTTTTTTTGGTGGGCAAAGCTGTTTTACTGGGTCTGGGAAGGCCAGGTCTCAGTACGTGGGATACTATGCCGTTTCTTATGCGGCTCACCAAGGACAACGTTCCTGCTTTACCCCTCCCACTTTGCCACCTCCTGGCCTAACTATCAGGCATGTCCAAACATCGGCCCTCCAGATGTTTTGGACCGCAACTCCCACAGTCCTTTGCCACTGGCAGTCTAAGCTTAAGAATTCTGGGAGTTGTGGCCCAAAACATCAGGAGGGCCAACATTTGACATCCCCAGGGGCAGAAATGCCATGGGTCCCCAGGAGAGGGCAGCATTTCCAACAAGAAATGAGTGGGGGTTGGGGAGATGGTGGTTGTAGGAAAAAACACTGGAAGGAAGGAAGGAAGGAAGGAAGGAAGGAAGGAAGGAAGGAAGGAAGGAAGATCTGTATCTTTTCCCTAGCCTTACTTCAAGTTCCTCAGATGTGAATGGGCACCTTATACCCTGAAACCATATGCTCTTCCACTTGTACAGCCTTCCTCTCCAGTCCTAACAGGAAAGGCTTAGGATGCACTCAGTTCTGCCACCGAAACCTACAAGGATGGACTTAGTTCTATCCCCTTTTTCTATTGTAAAAATATTAATTTCAATGATGCAGATTCAGAGGATTTTGGTCATAGAGTTTGCTATGAGCGACTGATCTTCTTACCATAAGGAACACCAGTGATATCAATTCCTCTAGCCGCTACGTCGGTGCAGATCAAGAATCTCACGTCACCTTTCTAAACAGAGAAATCCATTAAGCACACATGTGATGTAATTTCATGTTTGCATGACCATTCAAATGCAAAGCATCATCCATCCTCTACCTTCAGAGGACCTAGATGATTCCCCCCCCCTCCAGCTGCCATCAGACCACACTGCAGCCTGGGGCCAAAACTGGGTGGCATGGTTTTCATGGAGTCCTGGGGTGGGCGGCGAACCTGCGGGAGCCTGATTCCCGCCTTGTGCTCCAGCTATTACAGTCCCGTGTGTGAAGCCTTTCCCGAATTCCAGTCTACACGGGTGGATTGGGCATTTTCAGAGCTAACCCTATCTTGGGGGTGAGCAACTCTGGGGGGATCTGCAGGACAATTTGCCACCCCTACTCCCACCACCGGGTCACGTCTGTCTAAAAACCCCCAAAACAAATGGGAACTGGGCAGGTTTCCTAAAAATGCTGTCTGGGGGCAAACCAAGAAGCACTGCTTCTGATGCTTATTTATGTTTATTTATTTATATATTTTTATATCGCTGGTCTTCCTGAGGGAACTCCGGGAGGTGTACAACAATCACATAAAACAAAACAAAACAAACAACCCCCCCACCAATTAAAAAATGCTTGGCAAGATGCTGGAACAAAGCAAAGCAAAACCAAACCAAACCAAAAAAATCTTAATAGTCGCCCAATGCCTTTCAGAAAAGCAGGGCCTTAAGCGCTTTTCTAAAGGCAGTTTGTTCCAAAGTGAAGGGGCGGCCACAGAGAAGGCCCGGTTACTTCCGCTTCTGCTTGTTTTACTTTTTAAACTCCCCATCCCATGGCAGGGAGGGAGGAACACTGGAACAACCCCTTGCCTAAACAACGATAAGAGGCACGAAGAGGAAGGCACAGAATCTTGGCTAACACATACAAATACTAGCGGAACGTTGGCTTGTGAAACGGAAATGAATTCCATACACTTCCAAAGTGGATGCCATTTTTCAAAGCCGGGAGGAAATGCCAGGTGAGTTACAATACCAAGACCCAAACCAACCACTGTTCCAATTCAGAAGGAATGGGATATCACTAGGCAACGTTTCCCTCGGATGACGAGCACAGCATGACTTACAGGCCAAAGAACCCAAATCTTGGACCCTCTCCTGCTCAATTAATAAAGCTTCCTTGGGTCCACCTAATATGGTTCCCTGTTCCAGTATTACCTTAAAGCGGTCCAAGTTCTGTTTCCTCTCGTGAGGCTTCCTGTCACCATGAAGGCAAACGCAGGAGAACTGGTGTCCTTTCTTCTCTGGACCTAAAGAACAGAATCAAAAATATATTAAGAGCCCACCACGAGGGCACCAAGCCCTCAACTCTGGGATTGTCGTTTATCAAGAGTCAAGATGCATTAAAGACAGCGTGACAACGCAGCCAGTGTGCAATGGAGAACAAGGTGGAATGGGGTTCTCGGCATCTCCTTTAGAGCCAGAGAAATACACGGCGATTGGGGGGGCGGGGCGGTGGCGACAGTGTAAACACTGACTGAGCCAGATTACAAAGAGCTTCTGGGCAAGACAGTTTCAGGAAGGGAAAAATGAATTCTCGCACAAGATTATTGCTGAGAGGAGGCTCCACATATCCCTCCTATTCTCAGAGGGCCGAGACTGAGCACTTATGCCTCCTTGAGCACTTAAAAAAAAAAGGCGCCATCTGTACACAGTTGAAAGCAGCAGGACATCCCAAATCGGAAAATATCCACGTTGAAGAAGAGCCGCCACCTGAGGCTCATCAATCCCAAGGAAAGGAAAGAACAGCAAACTGATTATTGCTTGGGTGGACGAAGAGAGAGAGGCGCCTCAGAGGCGTGGAATGACTACCTCCTCCTTGCTGCATGAAGTATTGTTCCATGTTATCACAATCGATCTTAGTTCTGCAGAAGACGATGGCTTGGTCCATTTTGTGTTCCTTAATTGCACGAACAGTGTATTCTCCTTTTAAGATCTTAATAGCTTCTGACCACATCTCTAAAGGACAAGACAATACATAATTCAATACAATTGAAGAGAGTGCATAAAATTCAATACAATACAATTGGAGAGAATGCATTAAAAAAAACACCAATTTCTTTTGGCAGGCTATAGCATGTACAGTTTGGTACAGTTATTATTCTTCCAGAAAAAATCTACATGAGTTTAGCTGTTTAGCTCCCAAAACCTTAAAAATGCTAGGTAAGAAATATAAGAAACCTTTATGCTTGGATAAATCCTTATGGTGTAGGAGGGAGGGGAAAGACCCTTAAGTGCCCCTAACAGTCAATGAAACGAGGGAGTAACTCCATGTCTCTTTTGAATCTGATTAAAAATGATTTTGCTGCTTTGCACAGCCCTCTTCTTCTCTGCTAAGCTTTTTGCTTTGAACACAAACATTTGGAATATTATTTACTTTATATTAACTAAAACACTATTTACCTGCAGTATTAGCACCAGGCCTTGTATTGTCTTTTGCGTGCACCTCATCAGTCTGCAGAGGTCAATGGTGAACATTATGAATAGAGATCAAATTCATCCATGTAGTAAAAGATACAAAAGAGCGGGGGGGGGGGGATCAGGAGAAACAGAAAACAATAAATATACCATGTTATAGGACTTCAATGCAGCTTGTATTTCTTTCTTTCAAACTGTAACTGCATATATATTGTATAATGTGTAACATAATATTTATTGCTTTGTCTATGTTTAAAGTTTTGTAAACTACCCAGAGTGACCTTCGGTGCGGTATACAAATCCAATCAATAAACAAATAACTAACATGTTCTCTGCATTCTCAATTAAGACTTGCCAAGTGGACCTCCTTTCTTTCCTTCACTGCTTCCCAAAACTGAATCACAACTTAAAATATCTGCAGCTGCCTGTCCTGAACCTTCCCTCTTACTGAACCCCTGAGACTCCAGGAGTCTGGTGAAGAGAACTGCAGCCCTCTATAGAAGTTGATGATCTGATGGCAGAAACCCTATCGTTCAGCACGGGAAGTCATCCGCAGAGGAGGCCCATTGGAATCAACGACTGAACCTATAAAGGAGCTGAAGCCACCAAAATCACCACTCACTCAGTGGACTGACTCTAGTGCAACCTGTTTCGTTACACAAAAGGATTTCAGCCAAGAAATCAAGCACTTAAACATTAGATAGATAGATAGATAGATAGATAGATAGATAGATAGATAGATAGAGTAGGATCCCGGGGATTGGTTCCAGACCTTCCCGTGGATAATGAAAACCGTGGATAAGAGAGAACGCCTGCCCACCCACCCCCAAACTGCTGTTTCTTGACACTACCTTGCTTTATGACTGCTGTTTTGAGACAGCAGCTTACTTTATGGCTGCTGTTTGTGACAATGGCTTGCTTTGTGGCTGCTGAATTATTTAATTTTTTTCCTTTGCCAACCGTGGATAACTGAATCAGTGGATACGGGGATCCTACTGTATAGACAGAGATATATAGATATTTGTAAGATGTGCTGATGTTGCACTGTGTTCTATTCGGTTCTCTCAACTCATATTGTTAACCACCCAGAGTTCCCTGGGAAGACAGGCGGTATAAAAATAAATAAAATAATAAATAAATACTTACCCGGATGTGATTTTTCCCAAGCCTTTCCCAAAGCCTGTCATTCTTGGGGTTGACAGGAACGACCACGTGATGCACCGTTTCCGGAACGGAATCTTCTCCTTTCAAATCCACCCAAGTGGGGAAGTGCATGATCTTTTCGGACAATTTCTTCACGTCAAACGAATGCAGAGTCGCAGAACACACAATGACCTAACAACCACACAGAAACAAAACCCTGAATAATATATCTCAACTGACGTAACAAAGTGCAAGAAAGAAGTCCCCCCCCACCACACCCACTGTTAAAGAGCAGGTCGGTCTGTAAAACCACTCATCGATCCCCCTCCAGCCACCGTGGAGGCAAGAGGGAGAAGACCACTTATTCAGCCCCTTTCGCCTCCTGAACTAGTATCGAAAACCAAGCCGAGTTCCAACATTTAAGCCAAAGAGAAGAGACTAATTTGGGTCATTTGCAGAGCAAACTCCCCACAGGCCGGGTAGGGCTGGCCAAGAGAGACTAAATGGGCTGAAGGTGTGGATAGGAAGCTTTGGAACAAAAAAAACTGTCGGAAGCAGGCTTAGAAGCAGGACGTTGTGGTGGGGGCAACCACGTAATCCGGGGAGTTAAAACATTTCTTTGCTTCCCCAGTCCGGTCCCTTTCCCCCTGCGCGTTCCTGACGGGGACAGGCCCTGGCCATCCCATGGAGGCGGCAGGTGGGATTCTTCTCTTTCACTGCATATAAATAAATGATGCAATCAGGAGGAACATCGTTAATTTACAGTGTGTGCTTACAACGTAATTCAGAGATGGGCATGAGATGCCAAACTGGTGGTTTGTACTGGTTCGTCCTTCGGCTGAACAGATGTTTGGTACTTCCCAGCCGTGGGCCCACTCACAGAGAGAATGGAGTCAGGGTGCGGCCTCTGAGTGGCTCCGGAGCCGGGAATTGCCAAACACCTCTTCAGCAGGAGGAAAAAACAGCACGAACCACTGGTTTGGCAGCTCATGCCCATCTCTGAATTATGTTGTAAACACACAGTGTAAAATAACGATACACATGTATTTGTTTGTTTGTTTGCCTTGCATTATTCTCTTTTTATTTTTATTACTATTATTTGCTTGTGGCTTTTTTCCCTATGGTACTTATGTAAACTGCCCAGAGTTCCCTTTGGGAAAAATCAGCTGCAGTATATAAATGCATAAATATGTACATAAATAAATAAATACATAATGCATGAAGACTGAAGGGGCGTATAGGGACAAAAGCCCAGAACCCCACTGCCATTTCAATGCCTGCATAAAGAAGACCATGGAAGTCTTGAGGGCAGATGGCTGCTCATCACTGAGGTACTACTTGCATTTCTGGGTGGGTACCCATTCCATTTACATCGCTTCTACTTCCATGACGGGTATTATCTACTGAGGAGGCTTGCCAAACAGTTGGTGCCTATGGAAAACCACAATTTGGGAAGGCCTGTGTACCTATTTAACATAAATTCTCCCTCAAGTTACTTTTTAAAAATGAGAACAGACTGCCTAAGATGTAACAATTTGATAGCACACTTTTTAATATTTTATAAAGTTTTGGGTTTCCCCAGAAAGGGAGGGTGTGAATCATCAACGGTTCCAGTTAGGTAGTTATAGTACCTATTCTTTAAGACACAGCAAATACATTAACATTTATTTATAAATAAATTTATAAATAAATAAATAAATTAACATTGATAGAGAGCAAGCAAAAGTCATACCTGCAGCCTTTTTCCATCACAAGTTATTTGAGGAATCTGAGAATGAATTCTATGTATGAAATCTGAATAGCCTTGGCTCAGCAGCCCGTCCTGTACAAGAAGCAGAAGCGTTACACAATTGTGTTAAGTCATTTCACCCCCACTTCCTAAAACGAAGATACAAGTACAGTGGACCCTCGTATAACAAACAGTTTGTATAACATAACATCTGTACAACATAAAACATTCTGGAGATAGGGGAAATTTGCTTAACAAGAATCGTCTATGGGGCGAATCCGTACAACATAAAAATGGTCGCAATTAGGGATTACTCTGTTTTCAATGCATTCCGATGGGAAAATTGTATAAAGGAAAATTTGCTTAACAGAATTTCATTTGGAACAAATTAATTCCTTGATACAAGGTGCCACTGTAGGACGAGTTGGCAACGGTGCTGGTGATCTTCTCTGCAACTCAGGAGCACCTCCTGTGTGTCAGAGGCTGCACTGTCAGGTTATTTTGGCAGTGCGGTAGCAGCATCAGACCATCTCCTTTACTGTTTGGTGTGCTTCTTTCTAAACCCATGTGGCCAGTGAGTGCCCCTGCCTTGTGTGACAGGTCCACACTATGGGACACTGCCAAGGGCATGGCTCTGCTCATTAAAGGGCCTGCCTTGTCACCCTTCCTCTGTGGCACCATGATGGTTCTCTAGAACCCTCAGCTCTTTGTGAAGGGAGAAACGGAAAAAGCGCTGCTGGCAAGCTCTGAGGTGGCCTCTCCGGCTACAGAGCCAGGGCTTGGGGGTCCAGTGCCCCCATCGTGCCTTCTTGAGAGGCCCTGGACTCCAGGAGCCCCTCCCGGGGTCCCTGCCGTTGGAACCGACAGCATCCTTGGAAGCACTGCAATTGCTGCTGGTCTTCCCCTTCCCACTGGCAGGGGCACACAGGGCACCAGTACGAGGCAAAAAACAGGGCAAAAAAGGAACCAACTTGTTACCCCCCCCCCCCCGTGTTGGCAGCCCTGCACTGGTTGCCGGTATGCTACCGCACTGACTTCAAGGTTTTGGTGTTAACATACAAAGCCCTAAACGGTTTGGGACCTCAGGATCTGACAGAGCGGCTCCTCCCAAGAAGAGCTGCCAGGATCACCCGTGCCAGCCAGGCAGGACACCTGGGAGTCCCAACCCCGAGGGAGGCCCGGAAAGCTGTAACAAGGCGTAGGGCCTTCTCGGTGGTGGCTCCCCAGTTGTGGAACCATCTACCCCCTGAAATTCGGTTGGCACCCTCGCTTATAACTTTAAAAAAACTATTGAAGACCTGGTTCTATAGAATGGCGTTCCCTGATTCTTCAAACATTTAGTTAGGCACTATTCTTTTTACCGCTTATCTTCACTCTCCCCCCCACCCCCGTTTTATCAATCTACTGCTATTTTTATCTTTATTTTAGACTAAATTTAGTTTATTGCTGTTGATTTATGTATATTTTATTTTATTATGCTCCTTGTATCTTGGTTATTTTTACATGTATTGCTTAGTTAGCTTGTTATGTGATTTCATGTTGTAAACCGCTCAGAGTAGCCCTAGGGCTAGATGGGTGGTATAAAAATCAAATAAGTAAATAAATAAATGTGTGCAAAGCACCTTTTAGCATTCAGAAAGTTTATCAAAACACATCTGATCAGAGAAGCTCTTCTGCTTATCTTCTCTGTGTTTTATATTTTAATGTTTCTGATTCCTGTCCCTGCTGGAGAGCATTTTGGTTTATTTTCTTTTGGTAACAGTTGGCTGTGTGTGTGTATTCCCCCCCTCCGCCCCCGCTAAGCCTCCCAGGGTAGTATCAAGCCACCGGATGGGTGTTGAAAAATCTAATAAAATAAGCAAATTAATAAATGTCCTCCCAAACTCTCAGGTGGCCACCGCTGGGCAACCTGCTAAAATGAGAGACGGCTTATTTTCCCGCTGCAAGCAATAGCCAGGATACCAAGTCACCAGATTTTCAAAGGACTGGTTGCTGCCCCCAAATCACTTCCTATCTAAACATGATGCATTTTCTGATGGTGGATGCCTTTTTCAGGGTGCCATCGAGAAGGTGACAAAATCTGAACACTGCTCCACGATAGCAGTACCTATTATTCCCCCCTTAATAATATGTTACTGAACAAGTTCTGTACACTTACAGCTTCATCGAGAACCAGGAACCTAACTTGAGAGAGATTCAGTTTTCCCGTTGACGCAAGGTCATCCAGTCTTCCAGGAGTTCCCACAACAATATCTACCTGTAAAATGTAAAATGAACCATTAAGTTTCCCAAAATAAAAAGGAAGCACTGACATATTTTCATATTTGGCTGTAGGAGCATTTCAAACATCTTTAGTTTGGAGATTATGAGTTTTATCAAAATAAAAGATTAAAATAAAAGTTCTGTAAATATGCAACAGAGACAATAATCACACACAACACTTAATATACCTTATTTAATCTACTTCAATTAAGAACACAAACCATATAACTTATCAAGCAGAGATACCTAAACTTTATGTTCTCTATTGATATGAATAAAATATATGGCCTCTATATTTCTTTTATGTATTCATTTTATTACTTATTAACCACCCAATTTTCCCATAGGGAACTCTGGGCGGTGTACAACACGTCACCCAAACAGCGACTGCCCAACTACAACCACAAAACAGACCTCAACAACAATAAACAATGAAGGCCTGACAAAACACAAATCAATATACAAATACAGTGGAACCTTGACTTACATACTGCTTGACTTGCATCATATTTGACTTGCAGCAAGAAGGGGCCTGTTTGACTTGAGTCGCAGGCTTTGACTTACATCTCGGAGCCCCGGCGCAAGGCGAATTGGGCGGCAGCCACAACCCAGCATCGCGGCTGCCGCCTCCAAACTGCTCCTGCCTTCTTCCCCTCCTCCAGCAGCGTCGGCGTCGGCGAGGCCAGCTCAGAGCACCTGGAGCTGGTCCTCGGCCTCACCGAAGCCGCCGCTGCTGCCGGAGGAGAAGAAGGGCCGGGAGCTCGGGGCTGGCCTCGCTGGTTAGACAGTCGGCTCAGTCTTGTAAAAAATCTGGCTGCAGAAGTCTGGTCCACAATAGAAGCATTTTAGTTGGGGAGCTGTAAAGATGTGGGACTCTAATGGTAAGCATAGAGTTGTTCAGAACTTGGAACGTCAGGTTTAAAATCAGTAAAACTTAAATGTTAGACATCTACTTTCTATGGAAAACGTTCGTTTGACTTAAGTGATGTTTGATTTATGTCTAGACCACTGGAACGGATTAATGACGTAAGTCAAGGTTCCACTGTACCATATAAAAACACTAAAAGAAAATAAGAGGTAAAATAAACATAGTAATTAAATAGTTATTCGGCCTGGCTTACAGATACTTATCTACTTTGATCGTGCTATTTTGAATTCTTATTAAAATATATAAATAAATTTCCAGACTAGATTTACTTTTATCATTTAAAAACCTACCTACGGTGCTGGAGTAGCTATGTGACAGAACGGGAGGTTATAAATAATCCCTTTCCATATTTAAGTGTGGAGGGGGGAAGAGAAAGCTTTTACAGTGTAAGCCAAGGACAATGGAGAAGACTCACCCCTTGCTCCAAGACAGACAGTTGCTCTCTTGCAGCAACACCGCCAATAATGAGCAGTTCCCTGAAAGACACATGACTTCAGGCTCAGCTCCTCATGTCCCGTTCCGTCAAAGGAGCATGATCTTTTTTTTAATGGAAGAATGCGGAGATGATACAAGCCCTCCGCAGGTGACCTCCCTCCTCCAATGAATTTCACTGTACCTCACTTTGGGGTTATCAACATATTTTTTGAATTGCTTCACATTGTTCAGGGTTTGCTCGGCCAGCTCCCTCGAGGGCTCCACGATCAATGCTTTGGGAGCATTTGGCTGATTCTTTGTTTGTGCTACTTGGGCCGTCCCTGCAATGGGAAAGGATGGAAGGTTGGGGTAAGGAAGGGTTTCATTGTTATTTTATATAGATAGCAATGCCTAGAAAGGGAGGCTGGGTCCACGCTTAACCATACGTAAAAAAGATACAGTAAAACCTTGGTTTACACGTACCTTGGCTTACGAGTTTTCTGCAAGGCGAGCAAACATCTCTGATCTATTTTGCCTTGATCAGCGAGCAATGCCTTGCAAAACAAGCACTGGATCAGGTTACATGACCACAAGTGAGCCAATGGTGTCTCCCTCTCTCACACGCACGCACACTGCTAGATTGTGGGCAATTGTCTAGAATGTTCCATCTCAGGGAAGCCTCAAAAGCAGAGGAGAGGAGAGGCATGGAGGTCTCCCTTGCACCAGCCACAAAGGTTCTCAAAGGAGAGTGCAGCTTAGGTTTCATCAGACTGAGGAAGCTATTTGGATGAGCAGCGAAACTTTTCTATCTCTCAAAAAGAAGTCCAGTAGCCATGACTCAACTTCCAGATAAACTCACCTGGATGACTGAGAATCTTCACAGCTTAGGTTTTTGTTTTATATTATTTTTATTTATAGCTATATTTTTCATTTAATTTATTTTCAACATCCTTTCTTATTTCTTAAACCATTTCTAGTCATGGGGCAGCTAGTCAAGTGTGTATAGGGCTACAAATTGCAATTTATTATTGTCACGTTAGAATTACAAAGTAAACTACAGAGTAAAATCCAGTTGTTAGTTCCAAGCAGATTCCGCAGCCAGGTACCTAAACCAGTGTGGACATGGACTTCTAGCCAACATTTATGAGTTTTGGCATTTTGTGTGCACAGTATGTGGTCTACGGGACCCCAGAACAAATCATCTGAGTTTCCATTATTTCCTAGGAGGAAATTTGCTTTGATATATGACTGCTTTGTTCACAAAGCTGCCTTGGGTCCTTTTCCAAGGAGAAAGGTGGGGTAAAAATACTAAAAAATAAAATAAAATAAAAAATACATGCACATTTCCAGAATGAATTATGTTCATAAACCAAAGCACTGTATTACTGTACAGTGAAATCAGGTTATTAACCTGGCATTACATAAATGAACTTCCAAGACTTGAAGGGTGGCGTTAACATACCTGCATGCTGGGATTTCACCACGCTGGCCTCAGGAGCTTTCGAAAGAGCAATGTAACCTTCTTTAGGTGGAAACTTAAAGTCATCGTCACCAAAATTGAACTTTAATTCAGCGTTCTGAAAGGAGATATAACAAGAAAGCATGGCTGAAAAATAAGCAACAGCCTCTTGTCAGAACACATGCAGGACTTTTTTGTGATAGCAGCATGATCATGTGCGGCGTGGCAAGTCCAGCGACAAGGACTTCAGGGCACCAGGGTTCACATCCCCGTTCAGCTACGGAACACTTGGCTCATCTTTTTGTCAGATCCACCTTCCAGAAAACCCAGAAAAAGAAGGGGGGAAAAAACCAGAACAGGGAAAAGGTAATTCAACATGCTCCATGGTGCTAAAACGCAGACTGGTGGTGGAGGGAGAACTAGAGGAACGAAGCGGTGTGGTTTGGAAGGCTGCGCAGAAGCACTCTAGTGAGGTGGCAGGGCCTCCCTTGTTCATCTCGGAGCTCCGCCGTCTGACTCTCTGTCTTAGCTGGTGGTGCCTGTCCCAGTTCTCAGGTTTGGGATTAATAGGGTTCCAGAGGGAACGGCAGCCGGGCTTGACATGAGGAAGGCCAAGTAAAAGTGCTCGTGGGGAAAAAAGGGCAGATTTACCTTTAGAACACAGGCGGCAAAGAGGGCTTGGTTCTTGAGGTGCTGCGGGGTTTCAAACGCAAGCCCCAGGTCTTTCCCTGAATGGGGAAAAGAAAAGTATGTCACACGGTTTCTCTTATAAAATCATAGAATAGTGAGTTCTGGTTAGAAGACAGGCAGTGTATCAATAAATAAATACGCAATAAATGAGTTGGAAAGGGGCCTCAAAGGCCATGGTCCAACCCCCCCCCCCCGCCAAATGCAGGAATACAAACCAAAGGATCTCTGCCAAGGGGGGGGTCCAATCTCTTGGATGCCCCCCCCCCCGTGTTGGAGCGCTCACCACCTCTTGCGGTCGTCGCTTCTATCACCGCCGTGCGGCTCTAACCGTTGGGAAGTGTTTCCCTGATCTTCAGCTGAGCCCACGGCTGCCCGTCCTGCACTCTGGGATGATCACAAACAGATCCTGCCCCTCCTCGAGACGACGGCCCTTCCTCCCGTGTGGGAAGAGGCTTCATCTCCCCAGGGGGAACGTTCCCAGTGCCTTCACTCTTTCCTTTCACTCGGCTTCCAGCCCCCGTGGATCATCCTTGTGTCCCTCCCCTGAACTTGTTCCAATGAGTCTCCCTCTTTCCTGAAGACACAACACGCAAGGTGAGGCCTAACCAGTGCCGAACAGAGCACCACACAGGGCTTGGAAATGATGCTTCTGTTAAAGGCAGCCTAAAACAGCATTTGCCATTTTTGTGGCCACATCACACCCGTCTCGCTCGTAGTCCTGCTCAGCCAGGTGCCCCCCCCCCCGTTGGTTTCTTTTTCCTAGGTGCTGTGCTTTTCACTTGTCCCTGTTACAATTCCATTCTGTTGGTTTTAGCCCAAGATAATTTTGAATTCTGTTTCTCTTTTCCTGGTATAAACTATTATGTGTATATTGAATTCTCTACTGGACCGGGCCGGGGGGGGGGGGAGAGGAGCCTCCTTACCGTTCTTGGAAAACCCAACTTGCCCTTTATCCATATCTAGATAGCATCCGATTGTATCGTGCATCGTGAATTCCTATTAAAAAAAAGGCAGATTTTATAAAAGGTCTTTGAAGAGACATTTGATAGATACTGAAGGTCCTTTGTTTTAGAAGAACTCAGAGCCAAAAACGTACTTCCCCGTAGCTGTCAAACTGCTTGTTATGGGATTTCTTCCCAGTTCCACCATAGCCGAAACCAAACTTGTCCGTGCCTGAAAACCAAACACATACTATTAGCACCAAGGGGTGAATTTCACCAAGTTAACTGCGTTGGATCCAGTCGGACACTTGGGAGTTGGATGGCAGGAAATGTGAGAAGCTAACATCTTTGGTTGACTTCTATTTCTTCCAGCAAGCAGCTCCACCTGCCCTTCAAAGTAAATGCCTGCTGCTTCCTTCTCTTTCTCCCCTAGGGAGCCTCTCCTCCACAAACAGAAGGCACTCCTTGGTCTCTACAGACGTACACGCCTGGGTCCAACCGTTTCCAACCATCCACTACAAACATTATGGAGACAAACAAAATAGATAAGGGGTTTTATATATACCCCAGTGGTGGTTCCACTAGACCGGACTAAACCAGATATATTTCTGAATAGACAAGATAGGAGGTATCAAATTTTCTAGTCCTCAGACTTTGAGAAACAAGTATACAGGTGCCTTTCTTCTCTGTGTGGATGATTAATGTTAAACTGAAACAGGGGGTTCCTTTGTATGGACACCTTCGTCCCTTCACAAAAAGCCCCCCCCCACTTTTGCACGACTGGATAGGAGAAGGGAGAGGAGCAGCCCATCCCTGACAAAAGACCGAACGGGAGGGGTAGTCTTTCACCTAACCTTGTCAGGTGCAGGCAGGGATCCATATTTGGCAACCCTCAGCCGTGAACAAGAGGAAGAGAATCAGGGCACAAGAACTGCGTTACTTACAGTGCAGCTGGGCAAAACACTTCCCAATTATATCTCCAAAACTGGCTGGGCTCCACATGTTGCTGAAGTCCTGCACATCTCAGTTAAAACTGTGCAAGACCCCTAAAAGGCATTTGCATCTTTCATGGAAGCATTGCTGTTGGCTGCTAAACATGAATTTAACACCTTTGACAGGAAAAAGGAGTGGCATTTCAAACTTAATCTTGCTGCCCGAATTGTAACTCACCTATCCCTGCACGGTATGTGTCAGTAGCTCCCGAGGCGGTCTCGGGATGACTGAAATTTCAATTCAGGCCTGTAGGCAAATACTCACCCAAATCTAGCGAAGCCTGCGCAGAAGACCACCCAACGCGGCATAATCCCTGGTCATGACAGGAGACTTCGTAATAATATTTCCCTGAAACATGTAAAGCAAGTGTATATGCAACTTAAGTTTCTGGCTGACTATTCCGCAGGCAAGACCAGAAGAGAACTTGAGCATCAACTGAGTGATCAAAGTGGAGGCTGGACAAGCAGGCGATATTGCTGCCATCAGGATCCACAGATGGGGAAGGTCGCCTGCCCCACACAAGGCACCTAGAGTGCTGCACAGAAGACTGCGTGGATCCGGCCACGAAAGGGAAGGAGGCGTCCAACCAGAGGAAGGCAGGCTAACCAGGTGCCATTTTCTAGGCCACGCTCTCTTTCCTTCCTCTCCCCATATCCTCACCTACTGCATGTGGGTCCTTCATGTTGTTTTAAGTGTGCGCAACCTGCCTGGGGCACAGTCCCAGGTACAGGCACTGAATTACCAACTATGGTGGGGAATTGACATGCTGGGGAGGAATGGCCGTGCTGAGATGTGAAACAGAAGTGGTTTTTGTTGGAGCTTAAAAAAAACAAAGGAAGCCAGTAAAGCAGGCATGTCCAAACTTTGGCCCTCCAGATGTTTTGGACCACAACTCCCACAGTCCTTCATCACTGGCAATCTAAGCTTAGAATTCTGGGAGTTGTGGTCCCAAACACCAGGAGGGCTGAACTTTGGACATGCCTGCAGTAAAGACTTCACATTAAAAACCCCAAAAGATGCTACTTGTCATGTAAAATGCTTGTTTCCCTAACTTTGTAGTCTCATTATTCAGAAAGCAGAGAACTTATGCATTTTCTTCAATCCTCCCCATTTAAAAAAATAGTTGACATGATAAACCTGCAGACGAGTTGTTTTTTCAAACCTTTGGTCACGCCTCGAGTGGATCGGCAGCCGTGCCATTCTTTGACTTCCCTGCTTTGGCAGCAAAGGCCGTCTGATCCAATAGCTGAACAAGAAGGAGAACAAATAAGCAAGAATTTAAGCCACGAAGAGCATTTCTACAAAATGCAATGTTCACATAAGGTATAAGAGCCTTCCTAAAATAGTTATGCACATTCCTTGTGAAGAGAATGCAATGACACTTCAGCTGTCTGGTTACACATTTCTGGTCACCTGCGATTAACTACGACTGGCCAGTATCCTTTTGGGGTGGGGGGGCCACCCACCCAAAAGAACAATATCAACTGTGGCAGACTGCGATGGATTAACAACTTCCTCTTCTTAGTTTGAGGTGTGCATAAGTATTCTCACTGCATGCAAGCTGTGTGCACCCCCAATAAACACACAAAAATAAGAAGTCTTCCACCTGTGGCAGTCTGCCACGGATGAGAACATCGTTCCAACCGCACAACAGGACACTGGCCATTTTAAACTTTGCTTTTATATTAAAAAAAGAGGTAAACAAATTTCTAGTTTCCCCTCTGCCATACTAACATGCACTGTTTACACTGAAATCAGTAAAAATACGCAGGTTTCCTCAATGGGACAAAGTTGATTGCATTTTTATGCTGCTTCTCCTCCTTTGAGACCCCTGATGATTCCCCCCCTCCCACCACCACCACCAGTCCCACCCAGAAAACCTATCTTTAGCGATGAACTAGGGCACCCTTTGGCCACGATTTTCACATTATCAGTCCAGGCTGTTGGATGATCGCCAGGAGGGACTGGTACAACACTTACCAAATGCAGATCCTCTGTCATAGGGATTCATTTGCCATTTGTTGAGCACTGTTGTAAAGGAAAAAAACAACTCGTTATACTTTTTATTACTACAGAAATTAATCTAGCTTTTTAAAAGATTTTGATTGGCCAGTTCATTTGCAAAATGACAACTTCATTCAAATGAGAGTTTGGCCTTTAAACCCAATTGCCAGCCCATCAACAAATCCAAAACCTAAAAGTTGAAAAAAAACACACACCCTGATATACAATTACATTTTCTGACTATGGAAATGAGTCTTGTGACTCTTTTCACTAGAGATTCATAAAACACCAAATAACTACTCATTCAAAAACAGTGGGTATTTCTGATGCAAAACACCCTAGTTCAGTTCAGATTGACTGATTGATTGATTGGACTTTTATACCGCCCATCTGGCAGCGAGGCCACTCACAATACAACTTAACACTTACAATTCTAAATATGCATCCTTTGTATTTCTGTTCCCTTAAATATCTATGCCATTTACCATGACAATGATATAGAATTACTGTACATGTCAACTACAGTAATACCTTGTTTTATGAGTGTCCTGGCATTACGCAAGATGTTCCCACCCCATGTCATGGTCAGACCACCACCTGCTGTCTTTCTCTGTCTCAGTTGCCGCCCCACCCCGCGGGGACCTTCGGCCGTTAGTATGGGCCCGCCCCCGAAGACTCCTTGACTCTGATCGGTTTCGGGAAGTCCTTGGGGAGCCTCCTGGCGGACGATCTGGTTGACACCATGGTGGACCAATGGTTTGATGAAACATCCCGGGCTGTCGACCAGATCGCCCCTAGACGCCTCATCCGCTGCAGAGCTCGTTCCTCACCGTGGTTTACGGCAGAGTTACGAGCGATGAAGCAAGAACGGAAGAGGCTGGAGCGCAGCTGGAGGAAGAACCGGTCGGCGACTAAGAAGGCTGCAGTCATCGCACAGTCCAGGCGCTATGTACATGCGATCAGGGTGGCTAGAAGATCTTATCACACCCTGAGAATTAGTGAGGCCTCGAACCGCCAAGCGGAATTGTTCCGTGTGGTTCGCGACCTCACTAATCCTGGGCTGTCTAGGCCTCCTCCTACTGATTTCAGTAGTGAGCATTTTGCAGCCTTTTTTTCAATCAAAAATTGAGGCCATCCGCACCGGTTTTGAACCCTGTTGCCATAGCCCACCCTCGGCATCCCCTGTTGCTGCACCCCCTCGGTCTTCCCGCATGGTTGGGTTTGGGCCTGTCACCTCACTTGAGGCCTCCAGGGCTATTGCCCACTGCCGGCCTGCGTCCACCCCCTTCGACCCTTGCCCATCATGGCTTATGAAAGCAGTCGGTGGGAACATGTCTGAATGGCCATCTATCATCGCCACGGCCTCCTTCAGGGAAGGGATTTTTCCCTCTCGCCTGAAGGAGACCGTGGTAAAGCCCATTCTGAAGAAACCTAGTTTAGCATTGGGCGACCTAAACAACTATCGCCCGATTGCTAATGTTCCCTTTATGGGCAAGGTGATCGAGAGGGTGGCCGCGATCTGGCTTCAATCATATCTGGAGGGTGAACACGTCCTGGATCCATTCCAGTCTGGGTTCAGGCCGGGTCGGGGGACCGAGACAGTCTTGGTCGCTCTGCAAGATGACCTCCTCCGGGGGGACGACAGGGGGTGTTCCTCCCTGTTGGTCCTCCTGGATCTGTCAGCGGCCTTTGATACCGTCGACCACGGTATCCTGCTGGACCGGCTCTCCGGGGCTGGGATCGGGGGCACTGTCCACAGTTGGTTCCGGTCCTTCCTCGGAGGCCGTCCCCAGCAGGTTCAGCATGGGGGGGGGAGTTGTCTGCCCCGTGGATACTCCCTTGTGGGGTCCCACAGGGGTCGTCCCTCTCTCCCATGCTGTTCAACATCTATGTAAGGCCGCTGGCTGAGGTCATTAGGGGACATGGAGTCTGCTGTCACCAGTACGCTGATGACACACAGCTCTATGTCTCCTTTTCCACCGCTGCAGATGAGGCTGTCCGGACCCTCGATCAGTGCCTGGGCACAGTCATGGAATGGACCAGGGTTAACAGGCTCAGGCTCAACCCCGACAAGACCGAGGTTATGTTCTTTGGGGCTTCCCCATCCAGCTATGGTGGCCCGTTTCCCATCTTAGAGGGCGTTTCCCTCAGGCCATCGGACTCCGTCCGGAATCTGGGAGTAGTCCTGGACCCGGCGCTCACCATGGAGGCCCAGGTGTCCGCCGTGTCCAGGGCTGCCTTTTTCCACCTTCGCCGAATCGCCCAGATTCGTCCGTACCTGGATGGGGACTCCCTCAGAACTGTGGTGCAAGCACTTGTGATCTCGAGACTGGACTATTGTAACGCGCTCTACATGGGGTTGCCCTTGACTCTCATTCAGCGACTGCAGCGGGTACAAAACGCGGCGGCCAGACTGGTGGCGGGTGTGCGTCGATTCGAGCACATCACCCCAGTTCTGGCTCGCTTGCATTGGCTGCTCGTTGCAGCCCGAATCAGATTCAAGGTCCTGGTTTTGATCTACAAAACCCTCCATGGCCTAGGACCTGACTACCTGGCAGAGCGGATCGACCAGCGGTCAACTTCAGCCCGTCCAACCAGGTCGTCGCAGGCGCACATGCTGTGCGTGGCCACGCCCAGGGAGGCTCGGAGAACCTCCACCCGTACCCGAGCCTTCTCTGTGGCTGGTCCGACCCTGTGGAACCATCTCCCAGCAGAAGTGCGCCTAGCAGAGTCCCTGCCTGCCTTCCGGAAGGCACTGAAAACTCTCCTCTTCCGGGAGGCATTTGGGTGACTGTAATAAAGTTCCCCCCCCGCCATCTGCATCCTTGGTCCTTCTGTTTTGTTTTGTTTCGTGTTGTTTTATTATTTAGCTAGTTAATTAATTCACTGTTATTTTTAATCTGTCGTTTTGTTGCCCCCTTGTTGTAAACCGCCCGGAGTTCCTCCCAGGAAGACGGCGGTATATAAGCCTAATAATAAATAAATAAATAAGAAATTTCAGAACATTTTTGTTCTGGTTAACAAGCTCATCTCACAAAATGAGCACCAGAGCGACAAGCGGTGGCAAGGAGCTGGTGACCGCTGGCCCTCTAAGTCACCGTGCCCGCTGGTCAGCCATTTGTGCCCCCGGCAGCATGCCCTTAGCACTGATATCAGCCAGGTGCTGGCAGGCCCTCCACTTACAGGGGCTACTGCCCACCGGCCACCTCTTCACTTGCCACGGAGGCCTCTGGCTATTGCTGCGGCCCCGACCCAGAAAAACTGGCCCTCAGACCCACCAAAGTTTTCCACTTCTGGTTTTCAGTATTACAATTCCAGCTGGAAATTAATTCCACAGTCTTCAGTGGAATGTTTACAGAAGAATATCTAATACAGTATGTATTGTATCTGGGATTAAGATTTCCTATTGATTACCAGTAGTACACATTGACACGTTTAGGAGGTTGATAAGCCAGAACATATCGGCTCAACATATACTATGCAACCAGCCTATGGCAGTTTCTAACAGAGAAATCGAGGTGGAATACAGAAAGAAGAAACTACACACAGTTCTTGAACACAGGCCGGGAGGGATTGCCATTCAAGTCGGCTTATGCATTTTCAAAATCAATCAATACACAACTGTGGGTTGTTTATTCAATGTGCAGATCATCGTTCCTCACTCAGGGCTACCGACAGGGTAGATTTGTATACTGTGATGCATGTCTTTTGACCTCAGATAGAACACAGACACATATCCCCTTCAAACAGAGATGGTGAATTAATCATCAAATGATCTTATAGATCTAAGCTGGGGAGCCTTGACTGGAACTATAAACTATATACAGTGGTACCTTGTATAACGTAATTAATTGGTTCCAAATTAAATTACGTTATACAAAGTTTTCGTTGTACAAATTCTAATTTCCCATAGGAATGCATTGAAAGCGGATGTAATCCGTTCCAATGCATAGTCACCCCCTCCGTGTCTGCCGCCCTCGTCTCCCCTCCCTCCTTCCCTCTTTCCCCCGGCGGCCAGAGGTGGTCGGGGGGAGGTGGCCGCGGGGGTGGGGGAAGGGAGTGGGGTGCGCCGCTTGTCCTGGGTGCCCCCTCCTCTCCCCTCCCTCCTTCCCTCTTTCCCCCGGAGGCCAGAGGTGGTCAGGTGAAGGTGGCCGCGGGGGTGGGGGGAGGCCTCCGGTTCCACGGTTCGGGGGCGGGGCCGGCGAGACGCAGAGCATCCCGGAGTCGCCCTTTGCCTTCGGCTGAGCCGCGGCGGCAGGAGCAGCATCGCTCGCCGCCAAGGCCGCCCCGGGAGCAGCAGCAAAAACACTGGGGGCTTGGGGGGGAATTCCCCCGCTCCCTCTTGCCGGAGCCCCGGAGGCCTCGTTAACCGCCGGAGGAGGAGGAGGAGGAGGAGGAGGGACCGGAGCGCGGCACTGAGGAGAACGAGGAGGAGGTGGCGGCGGCGGTGGTCGTGGAGGAGGGAGGAGGAGGAGGAGAGAAAGAGGAGGCGCCTTCCTTTTCCACTCAGCGGAGCTCGGCCGGCCTGTTCCTGTTCCCCGCCAACCCGAAGTGGGGGGGGCACCCCTTCCTCCTCCTCCTCCTCCTCCTCTTCCCTCACCCTCACCTCTACCCCTTACCCCCGTCCCTCCCTCCCTCCTTCCCTCCCTGAAGTAGTAAACCGGTGTGCCGGAGGAGCGACCCCCTCTCCTCCCCCAACCCGAGCCGGCAAATGAACTCGGTGCGAGCTGCCCACAGGAGACCCAGGCTAGTGTTCAGGCCGCGCCCGGTGCAGCAGCAGCAGCAGGCGCAACAGCAACAGCAGCAGCCGCCTCCACCGCCACCGCCGCCGCCTCCTGTTCCTCCGGCTCCCTCTTGCCGGAGCCCCGGAGGTGGCCAGCAGGCAAGAGGGCGCACGGGCGGCAGACTTTGTTCGGAGAGGCTCATGGGAGGGGGGGCAGATTTTTTTACGCTGTACGATTTTTCCGTTAAGCAAACCCTACGTTATACGAGGTACCACTGTACTGAAGCTCATTTATAGTGTACAAAAAGTTTGATTTTTTTTATTAATTTTTTTTTGCTAAGATCAAGTGTAGTATCTGTTCTTATCAACAAAGTTTGATTTATGTCTAATTTCAAATATCTAAAGAGAAAGGTTCACCTCCTCCGCCAGTTTTAATAGTCGTTTTTCCTTTTTTCCCCTCCTGCTGGTCCTTCAGTGTTTCATACACAATCTGAATAACTGGGATGCTGAATGCCTGAAATATAGAACAGTCAAAGTAACAAGTTATTCCAGGCTTCTGCTGTGTTTGCAGTCAAACTGTGTGAAAAATAACTTTCAAATATGAAACAGTGGCTTTTTCACTTACACCAGTTTTTCCACTCCCTGTTTCTGCTGCCTGTGTAGGAAAAAAACATAATAAAAAACTAAACTTACTTTACCAATGTATTTGGCTATTCAATTAAGACTTTAATTACTTTTATTACTAAAAGTCTAAAAAAACAATAAAGCTATAGTAGTACAGTGACATAGGAGATATTCAACTGCATTTACTAATACAAATATTATTTAACTGGATTTTGTCTATTCTGTATGGATAAACCGGAAAATAAAACATGAATTCTGCCAACTAGGAAACAGCAGAGATTGAAGATTTATAGGTAATCTAAGTAATGCTTCGTTTACTTATTATACACATAATAAATAATTTTTTTTGGCCCGCCATCTTGCTCCTTTCCCTTGTGTTTTGTGCCTGCTTGTTAGTTATTATTTATTTATTATTATTATTTATTTATTAGACTTGTATCCCGCCCATTTTCCCAAAGGGAACTCTGGGCGGCTTACAACAATAAAAACAAGTGATACGGCGCAGAACAAAAATGAGGCAAAATGGAGGCAAGGCCCGGGCGTAACCCCCCCCCAAAACCCAGGCTAACTGAAAAGGTCGCCAAAGGCCTCTCTAAAGAGGTGGGTCTTCAAGGCCTTCTTAAAGGTGGGCAGGGACTCCAACAGGCGCAGCTCACTGGGAAGATGATTCCAGAGCGAGGGGCTCACCACGGAGAAGGCACGGTCTCGCGTGCGCGATTTCCGCGCCTCTCTGGGTGTGGCCACTCTCAGTGAGCGCGCCTGCGATGATCTCGTGGGTCTGGACCCGGTTGTCCTTTGGGAGATACGCTCCACCAGGTACTCTGGTCCCAGGCCACAGAGGGCTTTGAAAATCAAAACCAGGACCTTGAACCTGATCTGGAGGACAACGGGGAGCCAATGCAGGCGAGCCAGGACTGGGGTGATGTGCTCGTATCTACGGGCACCTACCACCAGCCTGGCCGCCGCATTTTGCACCCACTGTAACCTCCGGACCAGGGCCAAGGGCAACCCCACGTAGAGGGCATTGCAGTAGTCGATCCTCGAGATCACCAGGGCCTGCACGACTGTCCTCAGAGAGGACTCGTCAAGGTACTGACAGATCTGGGCCATCCTGCAGAGGTGGAAAAAAGCGGCCCTGGAGATGGCCATCACCTGGGCTTCCAGGAAGAGGGCCGAGTCCAGGACCATGCCCAGATTCCTGGCCCTGTCTGTAGCCTGGAGGGAGATACCCCCCAGCCTAGGGAGGGGCCATTGTACCGAGACGAGGGTGCCCCGAAGAACAGAACCTCCGTCTTCTCCGGATTAAGCTTGAGCCGGTTATCTCTGGTCCATTCCAGTACGGCCTCCAGGCACAGATCGAGGGAGCGAACCGCCTCCTCTGCAGATGAAGAAAAGGAGATATAGAGCTGCGTGTCATCAGCGTACTGATGACAGCGAACTCCATATCTCCTGATGACCTCCCCCAGCGGCCTCATGTAAACATTGAACAGTATGGGTGAGATTGCCGACCCCTGGGCCACCCCACAAGGGAGAGTCCAAGGAGCCGACAAGACATCCCCCAGCTGAACCCGCTGAGTCTGGCTGCCAAGGAAGGAACGGAGCCAGGCCAAGGCCTGACCACCAATTCCCGCCTCCGCAAGCCAGACCAGTAGGTTACCGTGGTCAACGGTATAAAAGGCAGCTGAGAGGTCAAGGAGAACCAACAGGGAGGAACTCCCCGTGTCGGCCTCCCTGAGGAGGTCATCCTGCAGAGCGATCAGGGCAGTCTCGGTCCCACAAAGAGGTCTGAATCCAGACTGGAAGGGATCCAGGATACGATTATCCTCCAGGTATGACTGGAGCCGGACAGCAGCCACCCTCTCAACAACCTTGCCCAGGAAGGGAACAATGGCAATCGGACGATAGGTGGATAAATCGTCCGATGCCACGCCAGGTTTTTAAAGAGTGGGTTTCACCACGGTCTCCTTCAAACGGGAAGGGAAACATCCCTCCCTAAAGGAGGCCGTGGCAATAGCCGAAACCCACTCAGGCATGTTCCCTTCGGCAGATTTAATGAGCCAGGCTGGGCAAGGGTCAAAGGGGGTAGCCGCCGGCCGGCAACGAGCCATGGCTCTGGAGGCCTCCGCTGAGGAAACCGGCCCAAACTCGTCCAGGAGGGGAGAACGGAGGGGTGAGGCACCAGAGATCTCAGAGGGTGGACTAGAGCAACTGGGGGGCAAGTCGGATCGGATGGTCTCAATTTTTGATCTAAAATGGGCTGCAAATTGCTCACTAGTGAAATCACTAGGAGGAGGCCTCAGCTGACTGGGATTGGAGAGGTCTCGAACCACCCGGAATAACTCCGCCTGGCGGTTCGAGGCCTCACCAATTCTCAGGGGGACATAAGATCTTCTAGCGTCCCTGATCGCGCGGAGGTAGCAGCCAGTCAGCTGTTTAAGAGCAGCCCTATTCTCTTCTGTCTGGCTTGCCCTCCAAATGACCTCCAGTCTCCTACGTTCTTGTTTCATCGACCGCAACTCAACCGTATACCACAGAGAGGAGCGGTCTCCACAGCGCAGGAGGCGCTTGGGGGCGATCTGGTCCACTGCCCCAGTGGTACCCACATACCACCTCTCCACCAGGGCATCGACCGGATCGTCTGCCAGACTGCCAGAGAGCTCCCCGAAGGCCTCCATGAACCTGGCAGGGTCCAGGAGCCTACGGGGGCGGGCCCAGATGTATGACGGGCGCTCCCCTCGGGGCGGGGGGGGGGCGATTGACAGGGAAAATGTTTAGCAGGTAGTGGTCCGAGCATGACACAGGCAGGGGCAGAATACCCCTAACCCCCAGACACGAATCTGACATGGAGGAAAACACCAGGTACAGGGTGTGGCCAGCCCTATGGGTGGGGCATAGAACATGCTGAGATAAGTTCATGGAAGTCATGGATTCCGCACCAAAGAGTTCCTCCTCAGCATGCAAGTTGAAGTCCCTGACCACTTTTTGTATTAATATTTTTATTGTAAGCCGCCCAGAGTTCCCACTGGGAAAATGGGCGGGGTATAAGATTAACAAATAAATAATAAATAACTAAAAAATAAATAACAGAAAAAATAATTTCAAAAATGACTTACTTATTTTCATAACAACTTCAGCACATAAGACACTATATCCTCCCCTAAATGACTTCTATAAGCTAGAAGCTAAGTCTAAACAGAATTACCGTACAACCGATCACCAAGTAACGTGCAAGGTAGTGCTGGTACTACCGAGTGTGCCACATTTTTGATATAAGAGAGAAAACTACTGCTAAGAGGTTTATAATATCGATACAAAGGCCAGAATCTTGTTAGTGCAGCTCTGGATACACAAGACTGATACCATATCATTGTCAGCCACTGCCTTTTATCCGTAATTAAAAGGTCCCTATCACACTCTCTTCAGGTTTGGAGGCTCCACAGGGATCCCTTTAGAATTGAGGGAGCCTTTGAAGGCCTCAGTACGGGGGAAGTGAATCATTAATCTCTGAAAATCACTCCTGCCAGGACGGTGACTTCAATTTTTGAACATCAAAAGCTTCTATTCTGTCCCATCTCCAAAGGCTTTTTTTGAAGTTTAGAGGTATTCCCCTAAAGTCTCAGAACCAGTGCTGGTGATGGAGAATAGGAAACTTCTAATCAATGATAAAAAGCCACAGCTGATGGGAGACTAGCGGTGCAGTGGTTCAACTGCAATGCTGCAGTCAAGACTCCAGGGGCAACCAGAGTTTGATCCCAATGGGATGAATCCACCTTCCATCTTTCCAAGGTCAGGAAAATCAATACTCAGCTCACTTGGAGGGCAGGCAATGTATAGCCTGCATGACTGCATTGTAAGCTGCCCGGCGAAGGTTTTAAGCACTGTGGGGCATCACAGAAGCAGCACAAAGTGCTTTTGCACCATTAATGCAAACACAGAATTGTGCCAGTAGGAGTCCTGCCAATGTAGGCACACCTCCTGACTCTCGAATCCTAGGCAGGACAACATTTAGATAAAGCCATGTAATTTGTCATAAGAAGCACAATAAGACAGTTTAACAAGGCAATGCTTATTCTGGACGAGACAAAAGAGAGCAAAACATACCATCAGGACATCACCCCCTCCCAAAATCAGTGGAATAGACTCCGCTTGGATATCTGTAGGAAGACTACAAGAAAAAGCATCATGAGCCTCTGGACTGTTAGGAAGGCACCAAAAACTCAACAGCCAACTATTGCATTTTTCAGGTTACCTGTATGAGACCAAAATAAATAAATATATATGGTAGTGGTTTCTAGACACACTCTGGAACTGCACAGAGCTCTGATTTAAAGAGCTAAGAGCACGACTGCATGTGGATATTGCGGAACTCCACAGGCCACTCCTGTGTATAGGGCGACTTATGTTCACCAACTCTAAGAATGGAATCAATACTTGGTTAAGTCCTTTCCACTGAAAAGCAGCAATAATCCTACTTACAGCCAGTCCATCTCTTCCACAGCTTGAGCGATCTCTGGCATAACACCCATCTCTGCAAACAAAGAAAGGACAAAGCATTTGTGAAAAGTAAACACAAAGCAATCAAGCAAACACTTTAAATATACTTTTTCTGAAGTAGAATAATCTGAAAGAAATAGCTTAACCTTATTAACACTCAAACACATGTGAGAATGCTTGGTTGTGAATAACCCATCCAGCTCTGCAGAAGAAGCATTCTGGAAATTACCAGTCTCATCAGATTTCGCAAGATAAGCCATGCTGGGTTTAGTCAGTCGGTACTTGGATAGGAGACGACAAAGAAATACCTGGGAGGCTGATCCTGCCTCTATCAATGGTGACCATATTGGGCTAGCTAGATCAATGGCTTCGACTCACTATAAGACATCTTCTTGAGTTCTTAAGGTGTTTTGCTTCTTTGATGTCCAGAGTTGTCAACTAATTGTGCATAACCAAAGTGGCTCCCAGAACTCTGCCAAACTACAAATCATTTTTAAAGAAAAATACACACCCAAATCACGCAACACTCCTATTCTTGGGCCAGGTGTTTAACTAATGGCTTACTTTATCTTAATTAAGCCTCAGCTTGCTCCATGGGCAAATCGTTTTTCTCTTAAACTATCCTATTCCAGGTCCAAAATGTGATGCCAAATGACCACTTTTGCATAACCGCAAATACTCAGGAATTGAGCACGTAATTTTGAATCGTAGTATATATTATACTTGTTAATCGCCTTGAGTTCCCATTTGGGAAAATTGGGCGGTATATAAATATAATAAATAAATAAATAAATAATTCCTTTGGTCAGAAGCAGTGTTTACAACAGGAAGACATATTTTTTTAAAAAATTGATTTTGAATATGAATGTGCTCTAATTCACCAATCAACTATTAATTATCCAGGATCCCTTAAACATGCCTCAAGATATGAATTTATTTGGACAGTTGCATGGATCTAACAAATACTGTTTTAAGTTGATTAACAAGGGGTCTTAAAGCCTTTATTTTGGTCCCTGTAACATAAATGTTAAAGAAGGCCCTAAAGAGGAGGCCTTCCCTTCTTACAGTATGTAACAGCTTTAGTGTTAATAAATTGCACCCTGTTCTTCACGTCCTTGTATTGCCCCCCAAAGTCCAGCACATTTTAAAAAGGTTCCCTGCAGCTCAACTTGTGGCATCATCTGTATTATCAGAGGTAAGCCTAAATGGCTTGGGCTGTCCAGTTTACCTAAATGTCCCTCTACGAGCCTGCTGGGGAATGGAGGTAAACCAAGGGGAGGCCTTTCTGTCAGTCCCACCACTGTCACAGTGTGTGTTTGGTAGGGACATTGGGCAAAAAGCCTGCTCCCACTCAGCTCGTGGTGCAGTGGTTAAATGCCTGTCCTGCAGCTAAAACTGTGCTCACGACCTGGGGGTTCAATCCCAGGTGGCTCAAGGCTCATGGTTGACTCAGCCTTCCATCCTTCCCAGGTCAGTAAAATGAGTCCCCAGCTTGCTGGAGGAAGGGGGGGCAATGTGTAGCCTGCATATACTGTCCTTAAAAACTGTAAACCCCCCAGAGACTACTTGAAGTGGTGTGGGGTGGCATATAAGCAGAACACTTTGCTTTTGCTTTTTTAATACTGCAGCAAGCAAGCAAGCAAGCAAGCCAAGACCTTTCCTTGTTGTAAGCCACCTTGGGCCCTTTGAAGGAGAAAGGTGTGGCATGCGTGTCTGCAATGCGTATGAATCCATTTGAAGCCGAGGCTCCAGTCCTTTGGCCACCTCACGAGGAGGAGGAGAGAAGACTCCTTGGAAAACTCCCTGATGTTGGGAAAGATCGAAGGCAAAAAGGAAAAGAGGACAGCAGAGAATGAGATGGTTGGACGGTGTCCTCGATGCAACCAAGATGGATTTGACCAAACTCCGGGAGGCAGTGGAAGATAGGAAGGCCTGGCGAGCTCTCTGGTCCATGGGGTCACGAAGAGTCGGACACGACTTAACGACTGAACAACAACAAAACTTAAATATATCCTAATCATCAGGATTTAATCCTCAATGACAAGAGTTGGGTATTTGAGTCGTGGGACTCGTTCTCCAATCAGACCTAAGTGGCTTGACTGAGGCAGCCCCCCCCCCCAAACATGACTTGGGTTTGACTCAAGACATGAATCCCATCTAGCCCTCTCTTAACATAATAACATAAGGAGAGCCATCATGCTGGATCAGGCCAAAGGCCGATCTAGTCCAGCTTCCTGTATCTCACAGCGGCCCCACCAGATGCCTCTGGGAGCACGTGAGATGAGATCTTTGTCTCCTGATACCACTCCCCGGGTGGTGGTGGTGGGAAATCTTGTTTTTAATAGAAATTTGGACCAGTGGGTTGTTTTTTTTTTTGGACTCAGGACTTGGTGCCAAGGATTTGGACTTGGGGGACTGGATGGGTACCAAAAACCAGACTCAGACTTAGGACTTGGAGCCAAAGAATTGCAAACATCCCTGACAGTCTCTCTGCCTCTAAACTTCCAGAGAAGCGTCCCTGTCAATGTGTATCTGAGAAGACTCCATCAGGAGGCAGTGGAAGAGAGGAAAGGCCCCTGGCGAGGAAGGAGGTCTCCGGTGGTCCATGATGGGGGTCACGAAGAGTCAGAGACAACTGGACGGCTGAAGGAGAGGAACCCACCCGCCCTGCCAGCCCCCCAGCCTTCGGTGACCTTTCCACCCCCCACACCCCCACCTGAGCCGGACCCTGCAGTCGAGAGGGCGAGAGGGTCACCATAGGTCCCAGGCCGGTCCCGACTTCGGCCCTCCAGGGGTTTGGGACCTCCCCTCCCCTCCCCTCCCCCCCCGTTCCCTGAATGCTAGGCTTAAGGCTGCCCATGGCGAAGGAAGGGAGGGCGGTGGGAGGCGGGGGGGGGGGGGGGGGGGCGGCCCGAAACCACCTCGGGAGGGCCGAAGTGGGGACCGGCCGGGGAGGAGGAGGAGGGCAGGAGAACCGTCGAGGGGAAGGGAAGGGACGGTTACCCCCCCCCCACGCCCCCCATCTCACCCACCCCACCCCCCGGGGGGGGGAGGTGCTCCGTGCCTTTCCGAGAAGGGAGGGGGGGGAAATAAGGGTTTAGGGGTTTAGGGCATGTGAGGCTCGGGCCCAACCTTGAGGAGGGAGAACACCCCCCCACCACCACCCTCCGCACCCCCCCTTTCTTCACCCTCCCCCCCCCGCCAGCCCCGCCTTAGAGAGAGAGAGAGAGGGGGGGGGACACACACACTCCATCCCGACCCCCTTCCCGCCCCCTTCCCACTTTCTTGGGAGGGGTGGTGGTGGAGGGGCGCTGCCCCTTCTCTCCGACCCCCCTCCCCCCCCCGCTGCCCTTCCTCGGAGGGTCCCTCCCCCACCGGCCGCCGCCGCCGCCGCCGCCGCCACGTACCTGAGAAGGCCGCCATCTTTGGGCCGCCCTCCAGATCCCCCCCCCCGCTCGGCCCGGCGTCTAGAAGGGTCTGCGCCTGCGCACAACGGCGGAGGTCCGTCTCTGAGGAGAGCCCTCCCGCTCCCCGTTCCCCCCGGGAGGCCTCAGGGTTGGTTCCGCCCTCCCTCCAGGGCAAGCAAGGGAGGCACCTTCCAAGACAGTGGCCCCGTGTAGAAAAGGCATTCCTTCCTTCTAAAGGAAATTCTATTAAGCACATTTTTCCTTTATACAAATTTCCCATAGGAATGCATTGAAAACAGAGTCATCCCCTAAGCACAACCATTGTTATGTTGTACGGATTCGCCCCATAGGCAATTTCTGTGAAGCCAATTTCCTTTATTTTTTATGTGGTACAGATTTGATGTGATACAAGCTGTTTGTTATACGAGGGTCCGATGTAATTGAGAGCAGGGAACTGAGGCGGGGGGGGGAAACATTCCACCTCCAAGAGAAGGCCGGCACCGAAAGAGAAGAATAAAGAACCCGTGTCAAAGCTATGAGGGATGCGAAGCCCCATTAAAAACACAAGAGTGCCCCATGCCATCACACAAAGCTTTAAATGGGGGGTGGGGGCGGAGGTTATCACTAGCACCAAGGCTCTATATGATCATGCGTGGCTCATTCATATAAAAGGCACATCAATAGGTAGCCCATCGTTCAGGGGAAGCTGGCCTGGAAAAGAAGAAGGTCTTCGCCTGCTTTTCCAAAAAGACCGCAGAAAGATCCCAGATCCAGAAGGACAAACAAACAGAGATGGATGGGGCAGTCTGTTGGCCTCCCAGCGGGAGGGAGCGCCTTTACGCCTGCCTTAAAAGGACTAACTTATTTGGGCATCTTATTCTTAGGATCATGGTCTTTTATGCCTTTTTTTTAAAAAAAAATGTTGCTTCTAATATTCTGTTGTTGTCCTGACCTTGCTTTCTTAGCCTCCCAGAACACTGACTTATTCCCTCGCTGGGCAGGATGCAATAAAATAAAATAAAATAAAATAATGGCATTCAGTTTTTAGGAAAAAACCCCCAATGTAATTTCCGGATTTCAGTCGGAAGCGAGCGGCTGCTGTCTCTGCCCAAGCCGCCCAGGTACCGTCGGTTGCAATAATAATGATGCAAGCGACGACTCAAGCAAGGCCCGAGGGAGACCAGGCCCTCCTAGCAGGAGCATCATCATCATCATCATCATCATCATCATCATCATCATCATCATCATCATCATCATCATCATCATCATCAGGAGTTGATTTGCTCTTAGGTAGAAAACTCCAGGGAAAGAAAGACAAAAAGGGCTTTGGACTCGATGCACATCCGATGCAACAGCAATTGCTCTTGCTCTTCTTCATCCGCAGGTCAACACTTGCAAGGTTGGGGGGGGGGTGAGTGAAACCTTGTCCCTAGCAGGTACTTCCAGTCCATGTTTCTTTTCTTTTTTTAAAAAAATAAAATGTTTATAATTTTGCTAGGCTGCGTCTGGTATTTTTGAGCAATAACAACAACAACAACAACAACAACACAAAGCCCGGGTGGCGCCTCCTCTGCTTTTACAGAGACGGAGGAAAGTGGGGGGTTGCCGCGGTCCCTTTTGCAGCAGATCCCGCTGGCAGGGACGCCTGGGCAGAAGAGACACGTCTCTCTCTCTGGTCTGCGGGTTCGAGCCCGGCGTCGGCGTCCCGCCCACCTCCCGTCCTTTTCTCGTCCCTTTCTCGGCCGGCCCCCCCGAGATCATGGCTGCTGCTGCTGCTGCTGGTGCTGCTCCTGCTGGTGCTGCTGCCCGAGGAAAGCGTCGGCCGAGGAGGGGAGACCCGGAGGAAGAGGAGGAAAGGAAGGAGGAGGAGGAAGGAGGAGGAGGAGAAGAAGAAGGAGAAGAAGACGAAGAGGAGGACGAGGAGGAGGAGGAGGAGGAGGAGGAGGAGAACATTCTTTACGACCTCCTGATCCAGATCGAGTGGCCCCCGGAGACCGAGGTGCAGGTAAGGCCAGAAGGGAGGATTCTCTCTCTCTCTCTCTCTTTCTTTCTCTCCCCACCCCCCCACCCCCACCCCGCCGCCTCCCCCCCCCTTTGCCTGCAGAGTGTATTTATGCATTTATTTGCAACATTACAAAAGATTGCAAAATAAAAAATAAAAAAAATAGAATAATGGCAAACGTTCTCGGCTCGGGGAAGAGCGGCATCCGGGGAAGGGGGCCCCCGCCACGTCGTAGGGTCGTGGGAAGGGAGGCGGACACGTGTCCTGAAGCAGCAGCGCCTCCTCCTCCTCCTCCTCCTCCTCCATCACGCGGGGCGAAAACCCTCTCCGGGCGACCCTCGGCAGGCGTGGGCGGCCAGGTGGGCGGCCTGGGGAAGAAACACCCCCCCCGACGCCGACGCCGCCCCCTTGGTGGCCTCCCTGGCCCCCTCGCTCGCCCCGACCCCACTGCCGCCCCCCCCTCCTCCATGAGCCCCTTTCCCCACAAGGTTGCTGGCCGGTGTGTGTGTGTGTGTGTGTGTGTATGTGTCTGTGTGTGGGGGGGGGGGGGGGGGGGGGAGAACTACAGCACGCCTGCCTTGCAAAGGAGCGCGGGGGGGGGAGTTCCCTCGGGTTGCACCCCGAGAACCCCTTTGTCGAAACGGGGGTGGGGGTGGGGGTGGGGGTGGGGGGGTTCCCAGGGGCACAGAGGGAGAAGCCTCTTGCTGGAATGACCCTTGCAAATGGGGTTGGCTCAGGTCTCCCAACAGGGATAGAAATAATTTTAAATTGTGCAGTTTTACTCACTGACACTCACAGTGACACACAGACACACAGACACACACACACACACACACACACACACACACACACACACACACACACACACACACACACACACACACACACACACACACACACACACACACCCTGACGAAGCTGTTTGGATGAACAGTGGAACGCTTCAGTCTCTCAAGAAAAAAGAAGTCCAGTTGCCAGGACTGAACTTCAGAAGAACATAACTCTAAGAACAGCCTTGCTGCTCTGGAAGAGGCCACCACAGCCCCTCCAGTCCCACATTCTGTCTCACACAGCAGTGGCTCGCCCTTGGCTTCAGGGTCTTCCTAAGCAGATGTCTTCACCTGCTTACGATTCCATGCAAATGGCATTGAGAGACACCCTGCCTCTCCCTCCAACCCGGAGGTTGTCCTTCGGCATCCATAACGATAGCCATGGATACCCTTGGTTCTCCATGAACTTGTCCAATCCTTTCTCAAAGCTCTCAAGGCTGACAGCTGTCACCACTTCCTTCTGGCAGGGAGTTCTATACATAGACCAGTGATCCCTTCAGGGAGAAAGGCGGCATAAAAATAAAGATTATTATTATTAAGTTTATTACAAGAATAGCTTTGCTGGAACCTGCTTACAATTCCCTGCAAATGGCATGAAGATATATCCTGCCTATCTCTACAACCCCGAGGTTGTCCCTAGGCATCCATAACGGTACCCTTGTTCACCATGAACTTGCCCAATCCTTTCTTAAAGCCTTTCCAAGGCTGACAGCTGTCACTACTTCTTCTGGCAGGGAGTTCCACAGAGCAGTGATCTTCTAGGTAAAAAAGGACTTCCTCTTATTTGTTTGAGATCTAGTACCCAACAGTTTCACACGTCTTAGAGCAAATATGAATTTGAGTTTGTGAAATTCCAAGTGTTTGTGAAGATTCTCAGTCATCCAGGGAGGTTTATCTGGAAGTTGAGTCATCGCATCTGGAAGAAGTCCAGTTGCATGACTCAACTTCTAGATGAAATTCCAAGTGTGTTCCTAAACGTGGTACCAGCCACCATTGTGAGGCATGGATATGTTAAACGTGATATTAATCCACATGCTAAGGTGACCTCTGTTCTGTTGTAATGGTGTAGAATGTGTGGCCCTTGATGTCCGGGCTGCAACTTATAGTCAGCACTTCTTAGGCTAAAGGGTGACAGGAGCTGTAGCCGTGCAACATGCCGAGGTGGTTTAAGTGTTGGGTGTCTCACCTCAGCCTTTTTTGTGCAAAGATCCTCCAACTGCTCCCACCATGAAACACTCCTGTCTGGAAAGAGAGATATTCTCCTTGTCAGCTCCATTTTATGTAGTCACTCTAGCTGGGTGGCGGTGCGATTAATGACATGGAAGCTAGTGACACAGTGAGAATTATATCTATATACTGACAAGTTGTATACCTTCTGTCTTTTAAAGACAAGCAGGATAATGCCACTGAAAACTAGATCTCGTGCATACATGCTCAAAAAGAAAAGTGATTGAATCCAGTGGAACATATTTGCTTTATGAACGCAGTTTGGTACCCTTTGGGCACACGAGTTCTATATATTTATTTATTTGATTTATATACCGCAACCATCTAGCAAAAAAGCTACTCTGGGCAGTTTACAAATATATGCAAAATATAAAAACAGATTAAACAACTTAAAATAGAAAATAAAAAATAATCAATCAAATACAGTTCTATTTGTATATATTTGACTGATAGCCATGTTTAAAAATTTGAAAGGATGTCGTATCAAAGAGGGGGCAGGTTTGTTTTCCATGGCTTCAGAGACTAGGACTCGGGGCAATGGTTTCAAACTACAAGAAAAGAGATTCCATTTAAACATTAGGAAGAACTTCATGACAATTAGAGCTATCCGGCAGTGGAATAATATGCTGCCCCAAAGGAGGGTGGTGGAGTCTTCTTTTTTGGAGGTTTTTAAGCAGAGGCTGGATGGCCATCTGTCAGAAATACTGTGATGGGGGTTCCTGCATGGCAGGGGGCTGGACTAGATGGCCCTTGAGGTCTCTTCCAACTCTTATGATTCTATGGCTGTGTTCATTGGGGCTTTCTTCAAGAGAAATAGACACAGGCCCAAAGCAAACTCACTTCCGTTTGCCTCTCTGCCGTTTGATCAATAGATGTTGAATGATCCTGATTATATTACTTTATGTATGCTTTTATGAGGGAATGAATTCCATTTATACATCTCTGATGAAAATTTCTGTAAATATGCTATTTGAATTGAATTGGGAGAGTACAAAATTTGGCCTTAAAAGCTGTACACTACAGTATACTTCACGTGTAAAATATTGTCCCCCCATTTTGGAATTCCCAGTGTGTGGATGAAAATTGTTCTACAAGCTAGGAAGTAAATCGGGCAAAATGAATAGCATCCCTGTATCCCTTTGCTGATGTGCATCAATGTGAAAATGTGTGCTGTCATAGCTTAGAAGTGTGGGAGAGTGAATGTATTATCCAGCAATCTGGAAAGAAGTACAGTACATAAGAACATAAGAACATAAGAAGAGCCATGCTGGATCAGGCCAAAGGCCCATCTAGTCCAGCTTCCTGTATCTCACAGTGGCCCCACCAGATGCCTCTGGGAGCCCATGAGACTAGATCTCTGTCTCCTGATCCCACTCCCCTGCATCTGGCCCTTGAAGTACCCTGGTTTTAAGCCTGGAGATGACACATCTCCCTCATGGTTTGTAACCTGTGATGGACTTTTTCCTCCAGGAATCTGTCCAATCTCCTTTTGAAGGCATCAAGGACAGATGTCATCACCACATCCTGTGGCAGGGAGTTCCATAGACTTACAACGCGCTGGGTGAAAAAATATTTTCTTTTGTCTGTTCTTACTCTCCCAGCCCTCAATTTGAGTGTATGTCCCCTAGTTCTGGTATTTTGTGAGAGGGGGAAGAGCTTCCCTCTATCCACTTTACTCATGCCCTGCATTATTTTGTACGTCTCAATCATATCCCCCCTCAAGCGCCTTTTTTCCAGACTAAAGAGGCCCAAATGTTTTAGCCTTTCCTCATAAGGGAGGTGCCCCAGCCCAGTAATCATTTTAGTCGCTCTCTTCTGCACCTTTTCCAGTTCCACTATGTCTTTCTTGAGATGGGGTGACCAGAATTGTACACAATACTCCAGGTGCGGCCTTACTATTGTTTTGTATAATGGCATTATAATGTTGGCTGTTTTATTTTCAATCCCCTTTTTGATAATCCCTAGCATGGAATTGGCCTTCTTCACCGCTGCCACACATTGGGGAGACACCTTCATGGAGCTGTCCACCAACACACCAAGATCTCTTTCCTGATCTGTCAAGGATAACTCAGAGCCCATGAGTTGATAGATAAAGTTTGGATTTTTTGCCTCAATATGCATTACTTTACGTTTGGCTACATTAAAACACACTTGCCATTTCGTAGCCCATTTCCCCAGTTTGGAGAGATCCTTCTGGAGCTCTTCACAATCTTCTCTGGTTTTTAGTACACGGAAAAGTTTTGTGTCATCTGCAAACTTGGCCACCTCACTGTTTATCCCTGTCTCCAGGTCATTTATGAATAGATTGAAAAGCACCGGTCCCAGGACAGAGCCCTGGGGCACACCGCTTTTCACTTCTCTCCATTGTGAAAATTTCCCATTGACACCTACTCTTTGTTTCCTGGTTCTCAACCAGTTCTCAATCCATAAGAGGACCTGCCCTCTTATCCCCTGACTGTGCAATTTTCTCAGCAGCCTCTGACGAGGGACTGTGTCAAAGGCCTTTTGAAAATCCAGATAGACTATATCCACCGGTTCAACCAAATCTACATGCCTGCTGACCTATTCAAAAAATTCTAAAAGATTTGTCAGAGAAGACTTACCCTTGCAGAAGCCATGCTGATTTTCTCTCAGCAAGGTTTGTTCTTCTATGTGTTTTAAGATTTTCTCTTGGATGAGGCTTTCCACCATCTTCCCTAGGACAGATGTAAGGCTAACTGGCCTGTAGTTTCCCGGGTTCCCCCTCCTTCCTTTTTTAAAAATTGGTGTGACATCTGCTATCTTCCAGTCCTCCGGCACTGTGGCCGTTTTAAGAGACAAGTTGCATATAACCATTAAGAGATCTGGAATTTCATTTCTCAGTTCCCTAATAACCCTTGGGTGGATGCCATCTGGGCCCGGGGACTTGTTAATCTTCAATTCATCAATTAGTCCTAAAACATCCTCTCTTTTAACCTGTATTTGATTTAATTCTTTAGTCAAGAGGGGCCGTTCAGGCAGCGGAATCCGCTCAAGGTCCTCTGTCGTGAAGACAGACGCAAAGAACTCATTCAATTTCTCTGCAATTTCCAAGTCTTCCTTAACCTCCCCTTTTCCTCCCTCACCATCCAGAGGGCCAACTGGTTCTCTGGCAGGTTTTCTACTTCTAACATATTTAAAGAAGCTTTTATTATTACCCTTTATATTGCTAGCCATTCGTTCCTCAAAGTCTTTCTTTGCCTCCCTTATCACCTTCTTACATTTCTTTTGCCAGAGTTTGTGATCCTTTTTATTTTCCTCATTTGGGGAGGATTTCCATTTACAGAAGGACCTCTCCTTGCGCTTTAGAGCCTCTCTAACTCCACTCGTTAACCATGCCGGTGTCCCCTTGGACTTAAATGAGCACTTCTTTCTTTGTGGTATGCACTTGTGCTGGGCCTCTGTTACCGTTGTTTTAAACAGGTTCCATGCACTCTGAAGAGACTGGATTCTTCCAACCTTCCCCTTAAATTTCTCTCTAACTAGTTTCCTCATCTGAGGGAAGTTTGCCCTTCGAAAATCAAGGGTTTTTATGTCTGATTTGCTTGACACTCTTCCTCCAACATGCATGGCAAAGGAAATTGCAGCATGGTCACTTTTCCCCAGAGTCTCAGTGACATTCACATCCCTGACCAGGTCCTGAGTATCACACAATATTAGATCCAGAGTTGCCTGTTCTCGGATGGGCTCCATGACAAGTTGCTCTAAGGCACAGTCATTCAGCAAGTCGAGAAACCCAGTTTCTCTTTCTTGGCCTGAGCTCGCATTGGCCCAGTCAATGTGGGGATAATTGAAGTCCCCCATGATTACTATCCTATCCCTCTGAGACACCTCCATGATTTCTCGCCTCATTTCAAGGTGCCCCTCACGTTTTTGATCTGGTGGACGATAGCATACCTCAACTATCACATGACTCCTTGGACCTGGTAATTTAACCCACAGTGATGCTATGGCGGAGTCAGACCCTCTGTCAATCTCCATTCTCTTGGATTTTACCCCTTCTTTGACATAGAAGGCCACTCCCCCTCCAACCCGCCCCTCTCTATCCCTTCTATAGAGTTTATAGCCTGGGATTGCTGTATCCCACTGGTTCTCCACGTTCCACCCGGTTTCTGTTATGGCTATTATATCAATGCTATCCCTAACTTTGAAATGTTCAAGTTCTCCCATCTTTGCTTGGAGGCTTCGAGCATTGGCGTAGAAGCACCTGTACAGTGGGTCCCCCAACAACAGCTGCTGCTTTGTTCCCCCCCCCCACAACTTTTATTTTCAGTAGCCTATTGCGGGGGTTAGGGACCCGATATGCAATAATTTAAAATCTGTGATATATGGATGCAGGGTTGGGTTGGGACTGGGGGGCCTTTCTGGGTTCTCTTGTACTTACCCCATTTCTTTCTCTTTTTTCAAAGTCTCGATGCCAGTACTCTTGCAATAGGTCATCGAGAGACATGAGAGGCAGAAATTGTCAATCAGCCCTTGTTTACAGCTTAGGAAGCTAGTTCTCCTGTAGTCATATCTCTTGTAAATCTGGATGGTTACAGAAGAACTACTTTAACAAGTTGCAAACAAGTCTGCTCGCCAATTTCCTATTTTCACTCTCTTGACTCCTGCGTGGCCATTTGAAATGAATTTCACGAGGGAAACACAACTTTCCAAGGGTGACTTCTTGTTGTGTAGTTGCATTCTAAGTTGTACTAGGGGAGGCCCAGTGATGAGTCTTTTCATCCATTAGTGGGAATTTGATGAGTTGCTTCTTCCATTGATTCAAATGGGCCTGCACGAATTGTGACTTACCACACTAATTGGACAAAATCCTAAAAACAGGATTTCAGCCAATATGTTGCAAGTACCTAAATATGCAGTTTTCATGTTAAATGCAGAAGACAGTTAAATCAAATTAAATTAGACTGATCAACTGGATTTGGCTTGAGGCTATCTCTTTAGGCATTGAGGTTCAATTTTGCCCATCTTGTGGGTGCTGAATGCATAACATTACTGTGCGTCGTTCCTCCAAACCCTCTGAAAGTGTCATTGAAGCTGAAATGGGATAGAGTTTTGAAAGAGTTAGGTGTCCCAGTAGAGAGTAAACAAGCTACCTTCATTTAGAAGTTGGGTGAATGAAGAGCTGATTTGTTGCAAAGTAACTCTCTTGTAATTTGCAGCCAAGAGGCAACCGAAAACATGGAGCGTCGTCCATCATCACTAAGGCAATTACAGGTAAACATACACGGCTTGCACTGATGGATTGTTCAGCAGAGCTTTTGTGGCTGAAATGAATAGGGTGTGAAATCCCCCGGATTTGTTTTTGCAGTTTGTTTGTTTTCGTATACCTCTCGTAGGGAGGGCCAAGTGTGGCATGGATACCGTAGGGCGGTTATTGGGAGATACGTTCTTCCCCCTAAAGCCCTCCAAGCTTGCTTTCTTCCTTTTCTGACTCCTCTTCTCACTAGATTGCAAATTCTGTTGCAGTGGCATATAAATATCAACCAAGTCTCCTTGCAGGCTGGGAGTCTAAGCTTTCTGTGCACGTAGCCTGTGCTATAAAAAAAAATGAAGGGTCCGATTCTGTTTGGTCACGGTGTTTTGGGTAATTTGTTTACCCTAAATAACAGATGGCACTTTGTAGAGAAACTCAAAGGTTTAATTTTCAAAGCTGCAGCAACAGAGATAAATGCCATCCAAAGTGCGGTCTCTGCCATTGAATTTTGAAACTATGTATTTATTCCCGGCGCATGGGTCCCTCCCTCGCCCTCTGGTCCAATCCTGGGCCACAGAAGGCTCACATTCTACCCATCACGACGCGACAACACAACATCCCCCCCCCAAATAGGTACATGCATTATTTAACATGGGTTATGCTCCTATGAATTACTTGTTTATGCACTTCAAATTAAACTATCCCAAAACTAGACATCGGCTCCCACTTTCTGGTTATTACACAACCCCAACACAACTTATACATTTTAACTAGCTCCTTATCTATAACAAGGGTACTTGCACGGACTCAGTATGAACCTCAAGAATGTCTATCCCCCATTCCTAATTTGGTGGGTGGTCTCAAATGTTAGTGGTTTGGCAGGACAGCCTCTCTGGCAACCTCTCTGGCCCGAGAGTCGAAGCCCCTCTGTTTGCGTTCTCTCATGGGCTGCCTGTCCCATCCCAGCAGGTGCCGAGGGTCAGGGCGAACGCAGTCCCGTATGGGTACCTGAGGCAACAAGGGGCACCGAAAGCCTAGCAGATAATCACGCCTGAGGCCTTCTGCCATTTCGCTGCAAGGTGCAGGTGCCATTAAGAACTGGACTGTGGCTCCACACATAGGTCTGTTTTTCTTTGAAAAACAAGTTATATGGTGCAGAAAACAGCTTCAAAAATGCAGTATTTTCTACCGGTCAGGTTCTCAATTTTCTAGAGTTGAGCCAGGCTTTTTGTATTTAAACATGTTCTTCTTTTATAGGCCCTGCCTTATTTTTGCTCCGTTACTTATGGTACAGGTAAGTAGCTATGTTAAAATACACGCCAACAAAATATCTGTTTGCAGTTTTAAGTTACAGTAAAACCTTGGTTTATGACTACCTTGGTTTACGAGTGTTTTGGAAGACAAGCAAACATTTCTTGTAACGTTTACCGTGATAAATGAGCAGTGTCTTGCGATACGAGCACTGGAGTACATCATATGATCACAAGTGAACCCTTGGCGGTTCTCTCTCTCTCCCTGCTGGATTGTGGGCTATTATCTAGAACGTTCTGTTTTAGGCAGGCCTCAAAAGCACAGGGAGGAGAGAGGAAGGGGGGGGTTCTCCCTTTCACCATCCATGAAGGTTTTCATCGGGGAGTGCAAGTTTAGGGTTTGTTCTTCCCCCCTTTATATTTATGCTTTTATTTAATTTAGTTTTTCCTTTACATTTCTTTATTATTCTATATTGTATTGTATTTTCTTTATTATTCTATATTGTATTGCAGCATTGTAATCATTTTATATTAGTATTTTCGGGCTGTAGAATGAATCGTTTGAGTTTCCATTATTTCTTATGGGGACATTTGCTTTGACATACAAGTGCTTTGGATCACAAGCATGTTTCCGGATTGAATTGTGCTCATAAGCCAAGGTTTTACTGCAGTTTGAAAGGATAGATGGCATTTGTAAAGTTTCGGCTCCTCCAATTAGCAGCTTTAACAACATTTGGCTTGCCGAATGAACTTACGTTTTGAGGTGTCAATCGTTGGATATGGCTTCATTCTGAATAAAAAGGACACGATGGGATGGGAGTGTGTGTCTATCTCTCTACAGAATCGATATCAGTCTGGATTTGGTTTAAAATTGATTAAAATTGATTTTTTAAAAGAAAAATGTTGATTTTTAATCCACCTTGGCTGCTACCCATGGTCAGAATCCTGTGAGTGATTTACACATGGGTAGTTTGAATTATGTAAGTCACTGCAGTGAATTGCATCTACAGTAGGACCTCGGTATCCGCTGGGGAATCGGTTTTAGGTCTTTCTGTGGATTACAAAAACCGTGGATAACCCTAACCCTAACACACTCACCCCAAAAAACTGCTTTTTTGTCAGTAGTTTGCTGCACAGGTGCTGTTTGTGACAGTAGCTTGCCTGCATACTGTAATTAAACTGTAAACTGCCCAGAGACTGCTTGAAGTGGTATGGGGTGGTATATAAGCAGAACACTTTTGCTTTTTGCTTTTTCCTTTACGGCTGCTATTTTACGAGAGTAGCTTGCTTTGTGGCTGCTGAATTATTTAATTTTTTTCCTCTGCCAGCCGTGGATAACTGAATCAGTGGTTAATGAACCAGTGGATACGGGGATCCTACTGTAATTAATGAACTCATGTTACTAGGCCTGGACTTGTTATGAAGTCCAACAGGATTCTGAACAGTCTCTAGAGAGGTGGGTGCTTCAGTTTTGTTTCTCTGGGGAGAAACCCATCCCCCCCCACCCCCAAACTAGCCGGGCCACTTACTAGCCTCCTGCAGTGCGAGGCTCAGTGGTCATCACTGTTATGTCCATCCAAGTGGGAGCCCGGCCGGGCCTTCCCTACTCCCCACCTCCCCACAGCCGGCCATTCATCCGCCGATCAGGGCGACTCCTTGTCCCGTCTCCACCCTGAAGTGGTCGGCTGTGCGGGGAGGCGGGGAAGGGCCGGCCGGCCTCCTTCTGGGATTGGTGTGACAATGAAGAAGAAGAAGAAGATGATGATGATGGAGCCTTGGATCACATGGGGCCCGGAAAGTGGCCCAGATGGTTCTGAGCAGCAGGATTGGTTCTCATTTGTTTTCCAAGGGAGACAAAAACCCCAACCTTAAGTCATATAATAATGTAGGTGTGCCAGTTATTTTTAGAAACGACCCTTTGGGAATGTAGAGCTGAATAAAATAGTTATTAGTTATGATTAAAAGCAATATCACTGGCAACAGTTTACAAATGGCAGGGCCTAATGTTAAGGAAGTTTAGGTCTGCGTGTATAACGCCACTTGCCACCTTCTCTGCTTCCTCTGCCGTTCCCTCTGTCCCCGGGGGAGGGTCTCTCGTCTTTTCACAGCAGGCTTTCAGTGGGGATACAGTAGGAGAAGTGAGGAAGACCAATTGCACCCCGCCCTATTCTCTCTGCATGGAAGACGTTCTTTCAAGACAGATAGTGGGTTTTGCACTGGAAAAGAAACCTCTGCGGAGCGAGATCTTCTAAGATTGTGGAGGGAGGCCAAAGTGGTGCCATCGGTTCCCTCCTCGGGCAGTGGGGTGGCCACAAAAGAGCACGACACCGCCCATAGTGATGGAAGGATTTTCTTGAAAAGCTAAACAAAGCAACTTCCACAACCATCTCTTCTATGTTGAATAAATAAATATAAATAAAATAAATAAGTTGAATAAGTAAATATATGGCAGCAGTTGCATTTCCTTTAACATGTGCCTTTCACCTCCTCACGTGAGCATGTTTGTGTTCTAGTCCTGCGAAATCGTCTCTCCCTTCTGGAATGGTCCGCCTGGTCAATAAGCAGATCAACTGGCATTTAGTTCTTGCAAGGTAGGTGGCTGTCGATCTCCATTCTCTCTCTCTCTCTCTCTCTCTCTCTCTCTCTCTCTCTCTCTCTCTCTGCTTTCAGAGGGTCTATTCTAAGTGTGGAGTTCGTTTTTCTAGTGTTTATCCAGTGCAGAAGGATGTGTGTTTGGGGCTCCTCTTTGCTGATAGGATACTGTTAGACAGGAGGCCCAGAGGTCCGGGGCCCTTCCCCTTTTCCCTTGAACCATGGAGGGCTGTCTTAAAAAGATGGTTGCATCGCAGAATTGAATACGGTGGCCTCAAGAAGCCGCTGAGGGAGCCGGGTCGTTAATAGAACCCCCCTCCGTGGCCTGTTTTGGGCGTTAGAAACTGGAATCGAGCATTTGATGTCTCTTGGAAGCAGCCAATTATTAGGAAGGCATTATTATTAAATCTTTTTGTTCTTCAGCAATGGAAAACTGCTAGCAGCTGTTCAGGACCAGTGCATAGAGATAAGGTAAGGTCAATGAGGGCACTGTTTGGTGCATGTCTTCTCAAAAGCAAATGCCTTGGCCTTCTGTTGGTTCTTAGTTTCACCCTTGAACATGTCGCAGATTTGCTCATCCGATACTCCATAACCTGATATGGGAATGCTAAATCAGGAGATTTAAAGCAGAAGGAGGGAGGGAGGGAGGGAGGGAGGGAGGGGTTACTGGGTGGACCACATTCATTGTGCACATCTACATCGGTTGAGGAACGACATCCGCTGTAGGTTGGTAGGAGTCAAATGACAAAGTGCCAATAAGTCACTCAACAAAGATCTCAACTCCGTTGCTTCCTCACTGCTGCTGGTTCAATATTTGAGTACTGATCAGTAAATGGAAGGCTTTGTGTTTCTAAGAAAAAGAAAAGTGCTATGTTGTCTTTACGGTCGGCGCCACTGGAGACAACTTTTCATTTCCCTCCAGCGTCATTCCTTGAATTGAAGAGCATTGGTACCCTGGCTGTATGGGAGGCAGACAATGTTAGTTTCCATCCCTCATAACTTTTACATGGAATTTTACTCTTTGTTTAACTGCTCACGTTCTCTTGTAGCTTTAATGCTGTAGAGATGCCCCTCAATTCCCTGCTCTCAATACTTGAACATGTCTTCATTGTACTGGACTGTCTATTGTTCCTCATTACTGTAAGCCGCCTTGGGTCCTTTCCAAGGAGAAAGGCGGGGTAAAAATACTCTAAATAAATAAATAAATAAATAAATAAATAAATAAGATTAGTATGTCCCTGCAGGGGCAAGACCTCAGTGCCGGCTATTGCTTCTTTATTTCTCCTTTATATGTCAGATTAGGTTTGTATGTTACTCAGTCTCCTTTTCATTCTTCCTGGTCTTTCAAATGTCCTTAGTTCCTGTCCATCTGACTCTGGGAAGTAATTGTGGTGTTCCCTTGGCATATTCTGGAACTAGCAATTCTTGTTTCCCACTATAGACACCTGTGCATTCTCAAAATTGGCAACTGAAAAAAAATCTTCTATAAAAGTCTATGGTATAGATTTCAGAAAGAAGGAGGAATAGGTATACCCAATATAAAAAATTATTATATAGCCAATCAACTTAGTTCTTTGGGGGAAATTCTTTTTAAACCACAGAAGCTAATATGGTGGGAGCAAGAGTCTTTGGATATAAAGGGGGAAATAAACACATTTTTATTCACGGAAGTTAAAAACAAAGTAAAGATTGACAACCCCCTATTGAATAGTTTAATTGTTACATGGAGAACATATAGGAAAATCTTGTCTCCGAAGGGATCCCCACTGGCTTTAGTTACTGACTTGGAAAGCTTTCCAGACAACTTGAAGCATTATTTGGAGTTATTTAAAATTAAGAAAATAGCTAGACTAAAGGATTGGATGCTCAAGATTAAAACAATTCAGGATATAAAAAATATTTTGCAACCCAGTGATTTAACATGGTTAAATTATATTCAACTAGGAAAATGGATGAAGGACTGGGGAAAGAGGAATAATCAAATCAGAGAATGCACAAAATTTGAACATTTCCTATTATCGCTTGAGTCTGAACAGGAAAATTCAGAGAAAGGAATAACACGTAAAATATATAAAAATATTAGGGGAATTATCAGAAATGAACGAGTTAAACACCTTGAGAGAAGTTTGGAACCAAGACCTTAATGTACAGATAGAGAAAGAAGACTGGAAGAAAATTTGGAACATGAGAATTTTGAGATCATTATCGGTCAGGATAAAAGAAAACTATTTCAAATTGGTTTCTAGATGGTATTTAACCCCAGTAAGACTAAATAGAATGAATCCTGCTTACTCTAAGATATGTTGGAAATGTGAAAAAGAGCTTGGTACTTACTTGCATCTTTGGTGGGAATGTGAAATAGTCCAAAGGTTCTGGAAAAAAAAGTGTTTTTAGAGCTAAGTAATATGATTAAGATGGATATAGATTGTAATCCAGAGATAGCATTATTATCATTGTTAACAAGTAAAGATTATGTTGTTACAACAAAGGAACTAATAGCAAATTTTATGACAGCTGCTAGATTAATTATAGCAAAAAACTGGAAGTCAAAACTAGAATTCAAGATGGAAGACTGGTATAATGAACTTTGGGATATAGCTATAAACGATAAACTGTCCTGCAGTTTAAAGGTTAAACGAGGAGAAATGAAAAAAGACATTTTCTACGATATCTGGGGTAAATTTTTAGATTATGTACTAGTCGAAGGAAAAGGGAAAGAGTCCACGAATATCTCACAACAATTCTGGAGAAGAGAACTTTAAGAAGACTACTAGAAGAATAGAAGATGGAGCAACGAATAAGAATGTATGGATGGCCCCGTGGGATGGGGGTGCACTTATATTGTTTGTTGTAGTGTTTTTTTTATTTTCATTTTCTTATGTTGTATGTAGTTTAAAATTTAATAAAAAACATTAAAAAAATCTTCTGTATCCAGTAGGTGGCAGATGGGTGGCTGAGAGGGCTTTTCAGCGGTAGCAGCGGAGATAGAAGTTTTACTGCGGCCATCCACGGGAGGCTAGGTTTAGTTATCAAAATGGCCCAATATTTTGGGGGAAGAACTCCATCTGTACATCATAATTGCTTTGTTATTTCGAGAGACTTCCCTGCATCACAAAAGTCTGCTTGACACAATGCAGTCAGTTTTTAGTGTGCGAAGGCTCCGTTTGTCTCCTATAAAGTGATAACAAAAAAGACAACAATCGTGGTGAACAAGCATTGCATAAAATGTAATAGAAGACAATCATATGTTGCAGGTCTGCAAAGGATGAATTTGCATCTGTCATTGGGAAATGCCAAGGTATGAAATCTTTCCTATTAAAGGAAATTACAAGGGAAGAACAATTTTTCCTGTGTTTCTGCTTGATTATTAATACAATTTGGGGAGGGGGCCCTGTCTACAATGGCATGGTGTGTGTGTGTGACTATCTGGGAAAGCATCTTGTCTGTAGTACCCTTAATATGTAGAAAGCTTTCCCTTGGGAGACCCACCGGACACCCTTCTTGGATTCAAGCAAGACCTGCCCTGGCATATCCATGCTTCTGGCTATTCTGTTCTGTTCCCCTTCTGTTTCCAGTCACTCCCCATAACAACTAATCCATATTTTGTGCCAGGATGACAGAACAAGGACTCACTGGAACATGTAAGAGGTTTTCCTCACAGTGGGATTTTTTGTTTATGAATCTACAAACTCCATGATTTCCAAGTCCACTGATGCCTTTCATTTATAGTGCTCTCAAATATAACCCATGTAATGCAAGAGCGACTTCTGGCATTCTGATGTGCGTGGATCGGTAGTCCATGAAAGAGATCCCCACCAGTATAGGTTGCGGTAGGCAACTTTTGAAGATTCAGATATTGTCGGAGGTCAACTTGTGGCACAGTGGTTAAACTGCTGTATTGCAGCTAAAACTGTGTTCACAATCTGGGGTTCAATCCCAGGTAGCAGGTTCAAGGTTCACTCAGACTTCCATCCTTCCAAGGAAATTGCACAGTCCTGAGAAAATTGCACAGTCAGGGGATAAGAGGGCAGGTCCTCTTATGGACTGAGAACTGGTTGAGATCCAGGAAACAAAGAGTAGGTGTCAATGGGAAATTTTCACAATGGAGAGAGGTGAAAAGCGGTGTGCCCCAGGGCTCTGTCCTGGGACCGGTGCTTTTCAATCTGTTCATAAATGACCTGGAGACAGGGATAAGCAGTGAGGTGGCCAAGTTTGCAGATGACACAAAACTTTTCTGTGTGGTAAAAACCAGAGAAGATTGTGAAGAGCTCCAGAAGGATCTCTCCAAACTGGGGGAATGGGCTGCAAAATGGCAAATGCGATTTAATGTAGCCAAATGTAAAGTAATGCATATTGGGGCAAAAAATCCAAACTTCATCTATCAACTCATGGGCTCTGAGCTATCCTTGATGGATCAGGAAAGAGATCTTGGTGTGTTGGTGGACAGCTCCATGAAGGTGTCTCCCCAATGTGTGGCAGCGGTGAAGAAGGCCAATTCCATGCTAGGGATTATCAAAAAGGGGATTGAAAATAAAACAGCCAACATTATAATGCCATTATACAAAACAATAGTAAGGCCGCATCTGGAGTATTGTGTACAATTCTGGTCACCGCATCTCAAGAAAGACATAGTGGAACTGGAAAAGGTGCAGAAGAGAGTGACCAAAATGATTACTGGGCTGGGGCACCTCCCTTATGAGGAAAGGCTAAAACATTTGGGGCTCTTTAGTCTGGAAAAAAGGCGCCTGAGGGGATATGATTGAGACGTACAAAATAATGCAGGGCATGAGTCAAGTGGATAGAGAGAAGCTCTTTTCCCTCTCACAAAATACCAGAACCAGGGGACATGCACTCAAATTGAGGGCTGTGAGAGTAAGAACAGACAAAAGAAAATATTTTTTCACCCAGCGCGTTGTAAGTCTATGGAACTCTCTGCCACAGGATGTGGTGATGGCATCTGTCTTGGATGCCTTCAAAAGGGGATTGGACAGATTCCTGGAGGAAAAGTCCATCACAGGTTACAAACCATGATGGAGATGTGTAATCTCCAGGCTTAAAACCAGGGTACTTCAAGGGCCAGATGCAGGGGAGTGGGATCAGGAGACAGAGATCTAGTCTCGTGGGCTCCCATAGGCATCTGGTGGGGCCACTGTGAGATACAGGAAGCTGGACTAGATGGGCCTTTGGCCTGATCCAGCATGGCTCTTCTTATGTTCTTATGTTCTTATGTCAGCAAAATGAGTACCCAGCTTGCTGGGGGTGGGGATGGGGGGGCCAATGTGTCGCCTGCAGAAATCAATTGTAAACCTCCCAGAGAGTGCTTTAAGTGCTATTGGGTGGTATATAAGCAGCACGCGCTGTATGCTGTGCTGTGAGACAAGTGACATCACAGTATCTTTTCTGTAATTAAGGACAGAGAAGGTCTTGCATTCTGTCCTCCTAAGGCCTCCTTAAACCACACGCTTGCAGTAGTTTATGTGTCATGATAATCAGCTTTCAAGGTAACTGACTGTGGTTCTCAGTTTCATTGTGGGTTTGGAAACAAGTGGACATAGAAGTAGCAGGGAAAGGCATCCTGTGAATTCATTAAGTATGGTTAGGCATCACAGGGGAGCCAGACCCCTTACCTTGCTGGTTGCCCCATTGTTCCCAAATACTGTCAACAGGTGTGGCATCAGTCACCTGTTTGGAAACGCAAATTCGGCATGGGGGTGTTCCTATTAGAGATGGGCACGAAACAAACAATTTTTCGTTTCTGTTTTCGTTTTTTTGTTTCGTTACGTAACGAAACGACAAACGAATTTTGTCTCTAAAATGAAACGAAACAAACAGAAACACCGGAAATTTTGTCGTGCGTTTCGTTTCCGTTACTGCAATATGAGTGAATTGCTTAAAATCCTAAAAAAACCACAAAAAATGAAATAAATGGCAACGAAATGGTAACGAAACGAACGAAAACGAAAACAATTTTTTTGCAAAAATTTGCGAAAAAGGAAACGAACCGAAACGGTCCCTCCAAACGACAAACAAAATGCCATTTTTTTAAATTCGTGCCCATCTCTAGTTCCTATGCTTCGAGAACAGTATTGGGCTCCTCTCAAATCAATTTAAGAGTATCATGTTGATTATTTAGGAAAGGTCTTTTTGAAAGAAAACACCTGGTTTGTTGTGAAAGGAATTTTGGGCAACATGTGAACAATCTCGTCTTTGCCCCGGGAAGCTTCCGTTTCGGCAGCTCTTACGAAAGATGTCCTTTTAAAATGTCGTGTGTTTGACCCATAGTTGATAGGGTTATTCCAGGTTTTTGTAAGTCAGAAATTAGGAGCACTCTGTCTGCACTGGGCTTTGTATGCTGGTCTTGAAGTAAAGAGGAACGTATGATATTGGCGTGGCTTTAAAGTAGGAAAGCCTGAATTCATTCCTGTTCAAGAATCAGAGCCTTCTATCTGGAAAGAGTGGCAGTATTAATCACAGGCAAATTTAGCAACGACCTTAATAACCTACTTTCTCTTCCTTACCTGTCTAGTCCCGAAGGATCCTAACCCACAGTGGAGACGTGTCGCCTGGAGTCATGATTGCACATTGCTCGCCTACGGGGAGAGCGCAGGAACCGTGAGAGTATTTGACTTGGTTGGCAGTGAACTCTTGGTCATTTCGCCGGTATTTACTCTCATCTCTATTTTTTTTTTGGCCCAGATTTTACAAGTCCAGTGTGCATGTGGATGGAACCTTCTTATCCACAAATGGTTGCAATATTCTGTATTGATGTCAAGCGCTTGCCTTGTGAGATCTTCATTGCTCGGTTTGCCCGTCTGTTGGCAGACTGGCATGAAGTGCCTGCTTGATGCTTAAACAATGTACATTCGTTCTGTAAGGGAGCAGCTCTCAGCCTTGAGTCCTCAGATGTTCTTGGACTAAAACTATGAAAAACAATAACAGTTGAAGCTCTATTTCACAATACAGATAATATCCTTGAAGCAGCAAATGGATGCTAATACCTGATGATCCCTGTTTGGGCTTCCACAGGTTCCCTTCCGCAAAACATGGTGGTTTGGGTGACTTTAATCGTCCATCCATCCATCCATCCATCCATCCATCCATCCATCCATCCATCCATCCATCCATCCATCCATCCATCGATCCATCCATCCATTCATTCAGTGGTCATAAACCTGAGCTGACGTTAATATCATTTCCCCCGCCTGCTTTTAGTGATATATTTGCCTGAAAAGGGAGACTAGGGATCTTGCCCAGACAGAGATGTGTTGTGAGCAGTGTGTCGTCTAAGCTTTGTCCCCACTGCCTGGCACTCTTTTCTGTGAATGCACATGAAAATTCCACACACACACACACACACCCAGCACAGGCACAGGTTCCGGCATGACTGTAGCAAAAAAGGGTTGCGATGGGTGCACGGGGCTTTCCCACCCTTGTGTGAAGAGGAGTGGAGGTGAGCGCAGGAGCGTGCCTGCCTTAGGGTTAACTTGGTTGCACGTACAGTATTACCCCCGTATCCACTGATTCATTATCCACTGATTCAGTTATCCATGGTTGGTAGAGGAAAAAAAATTAAATAATTCAGCAGCCACAAAGCAAGCTATTGTCACAAATCGCATCTGTAAAGCAAGCTACTCTCTCAAAACAGCAGTCATAAAGCAAGCTACTGTCAGGAAACAGCAGTTTGGGGGTGGGTGGGCACTCTCTTATCCACGGTTTTTATTATCCATGGGAAGGCCTGGAACCAATCCCCAGTGGATACTGGGGTCCTACAGTACTGTTAAAACAGCTGATTAAATAAACATGGGATGGTAGTTTCCTAGCCCCGCCCTCTTTGCCTCAGAGGTGCTCAGTATGATTTCAGACCTTGATTCTCCAGGGTCTGAAGCTGTCAGAGTTTTGTGCTATTTGATCCGCCAGCAGAAGCAATACTTATTGAATAAATAGTTTGCCAGAGACAGAGTTTTCTTAAAACCAAACAGCTATATTACAGACTGTACAAAAATATATCACAGCATCTCAGAACTTACACAAAGTTCAACAGCATAACAGCATTCAGTACATATGACAGAATATATGGGAGAGAGACAAAGTGGGTGCCTTACTCACAGAAGGCCCAATGAACAATGATTTACAGAACATTTTTATACACATGTCTGTCCAATCATAAATGACATTACCTCATAGCTATTGCAACCCCTTGCATCAGCCAAAATTCATTATTCTCATTCTTAACATCTGTACTCCATTAGAAAAAAAACTATACATTGAGTCATTGTGACTTTGCACTTTTACAGACTCCATCTTTAAATCAATTAAATACATATCAGATATATATAGAACATCCTGTCTAATCCATGTATTTCACTAACTAATATCTGACAGAAGCCATAACGTCTCTCTTTCAGAAAGTAGACCTTTCTTTGAAGGCAGATGACAGGAAAGGAGAGATGGGCGGCTTTTGCTGTCCCTCCGAGGCTGCTTCATGAGTACATGCTCAAAAGACCTCAGGGAGGCTCTGGTTTCCTTCTCATCAGTGTTACCAAAGAGCACACGTTTTCTGTTAAATGTATTCACGGCCAACTGTATGAGTAACTCTTTGGAATTAATATGTTTTCGGCAGGTTTTAGCTTTGCCTTCGTCCCCAAATGCTTGATTTGTTTAAGAAAGGCTGTACCTGGCTCCTTAGGGGTCTTTTTGCTAAAGAAAATGATTGACTCTTGTTTTTTTGGTAATGTTTTATTTTCATGCAGGGTAATAGCTTTCCTGGAGATTTGACCTACGCCATTGCGGGTTTAATCTTTGTGGAATACAAAGCAAGTGCCCAGTGGTCAGCTGAGCTGCTAGTAATCAATTATCGGGGCGAACTGAAAAGCTACCTTGTCAGGTAAGTCTGATGAATGGGAGCTATCAATGTTGAAGGGGGGGGGGGAGAATCCTGTTTTTTATTAAATAACTTAGGTACTCCTTTTTTCCCCTCCCCGGCCTAGTGTTGGAATGAATCAGAGTTTCCAAGAGAGCCATAGTTTTAGTTTCGGCAGCCACTACGTCCACGGGATAACTGCTGCCATTTATCATCCTGTACACCGGTAAGTAGGTTGAGTTAATATGTTTCTTACGATGCAACGGTGTTCTTTACAAAGTAAGTCCGCATTTTGCATTATGTTGTCATCTCTCCGCTACCTTCGTGTTCTGGGTGGCCGTCAAATGACTGGTGAAAGACACCATTTGCTACTCTTTCCAGAAGGAAAGCAAAGTGTTCTGCTTCTATACCACCCCATACCACTTTAAGTAGTCTCTGGGCAGTTTGCAGTTTTTAATTACAGTATGCAGGCTACACATCCCCCCCCAGCAAGCTGGGTACTCCTTTTACCAACCTCAGAAGGATGGAAGGCTGAGTCAACCTTGAGCCGGCTACCTGGGATTGAACCCCAGGCCGTGAGCACAGTTTTAGCTGCAGGACAGGTGTTTAACCATTGCGCCATGAGGGTCTTACACAAGATTTTCTGTGTCCCTCAGGGGTTGTACGGCTGGAAGACGGCCATACTTGCCGTTTTGGACCTTGGCAATCCAGGTGGCCTGTAAAGATCAAGGAGTCTTATCTTCAGGAAGTAGTGGTGGCCGTGCAGAATGGGGCAGCTGATTTTTTTTTTAAATTGTGTGGCGTGTTTCCCGTTTGTTGTGTCCATACAGACCTTGGGTGCCTTTTTGATCTTCGCTTTTTTCCAGCATTGGGTCAGAAGGAAGTGCGGCCAGGCCTTGTGCGCCCGAGGTGAAGGAGCCAATGGCATTCTACGCAGGGGAGCTTTCCTCTTGGCAAACAAGCACAGGACTTTGCTGCTGCTAGTCATCTTGGAACTCACTTGGGGGCTAGCAGAGTCTAAAAAATGGAGCATTTTAGGGAGCTGTGTTTGGTTTGCTTCAACGTCGTCTCGGATAGAGGCTCTGCAGCTTCTCTAGGCACATTATTCTGTCTGCGGATGGACACCTCTGTGATGCTGGCTGTTTCCGATTCCTGATCTGAATAGGAGGTATCCTGATTTGACCCCACTCTCTTTTCCACGTGATGCTACCGTTCACTTTAAAGTTAAAGAGAAGTCTGTTGCGGGCTCTGTATCTTCCTGTTCCTCTGTATTGAGAAATGGACACCTCCTGTTCCCATTCCTGGCGATTAGTTCCCCACTAATCCTTATCCTGAGAACAAGGAGTGTATTCTTTCCCCATTCCACCGGAAGCTACTGTTTCAAAGTGAATTAAAGGGTCAATCCTGTGCGCAAAACTCTCATGCACTCTTGGAAAAAATAGCCAAGCTAATTAATTAATCCGGATTCTTTCCTGGGAAATATCGTAGGTAGGCAACTCCTGTTGAAAACATCATATCAATTACAACAGGAAAAATGAGGGAGAAAAAAATAATCGGAATCTCACATCTTCCTGGCTTCCTTTTCCCTGCTTGGCACACCTGCCCCCTTCTCTTCCACTGGACAAAAACAATCACGATTCCAGTGTCCTGTCCTCTCAGAGGTGCTTCTTATTTAAATATCTTTATTTAATTATTTATATTGTATTATTTAAGTTATTTATTGGAGGACTTGTTTTCCTTAGTGGACATTTCTTTGATCTGAGATACAGCCCTAGAGAGTAAGATGTGTAATTTGGCCTCTGTGGTTGATAGAAAGTAATTCTAAAACCTGTTTTATTATAGGTTATTCCCAACCAAAGCATCATGACGATTGGGGGGGAGGGGCTCCTTTTGTCCCCCTGAAATTGTAGGCTGAACCAGGTGGTAAATAGGTTGGTCTGGCATTGTCTCTTTCCCCCCTTGTAGTGGCCTGTGTTTTCCTAAAACTACGCTCTGAGGGCTTGAGGGACCCTTGGAATTGTGAATGAGGTTCCAAAAGTCAGAAATGGGTAAAAACGCTGTGCCCCTCATTTTCTGTGTCTGCTTAGGTTGCTTCTGCTCACCCAGTAAAAATCCTGGTTATCCCTATGTAATTTTTCTGCTACCTTCTTCTTTGTTTGTTGTATAGCTCCCATCCAGCCCCCTGTGCTGAAATAGTTAGAAAGCATGCTTATGTCCTGCCCCATCTCATATAAACTATTCTCTGGGTGGTTTACAATTAAATTATGCTGGTTACACATTGCATGCGGTTTACTGAACGTGGAAGGACAGAAGGCTGAGCCCACCTTGAGCCGCCTACCTGAGTCCATGGCGACTGAACTCAGGTCGTAAGCAGGATCTTGACAGCAGTGGTGCCATTTAACCACTTCATCGCAAGATTCCTCTGCTTCGGGACGGGAGGTATTTTCACTTCCCGGTGTTAAAACGGACTTCCCAGCATAATCACCAAAGGTGGAGGAGAGTGATCATTACAGGGTTGATACTTAGCTGCCAAATGACCTATTTGTTGTATGCTTTGTTCCTTGCTCTTTGGGCAGTGGTTTAGAAATGTTGGTCTTGACACGCTATCACGATATTGCTAAAGTGGGTATATTATTATTCTGAATATCGCCAGCACTTTCGCAACTTTTCCTGTCCTCTCCCATGCAACTTTTTTTCAGGCACAGGAGAGATGAAGTAGGACCGCACACCCTCCTCCTCCTGTTAGCTTTTAAAGCTTTTGCAAAGGCAGTGATAGTCGCCGTCTTCAATGCATTTCTGTTAGGTTTGAAGCAGATTTATTTCTGGTTGAGCATGGTTTTACATTTTGGAATTTTGCCCACTTCTCTAACAAACATAACTGCCAGGCTTTGATAACCAAAGGTTTCTTTTCTCGTAGTATGCCAGGCTAAGATGGTGGATATAAAAGACAGGGTAATAAATCTGTTTCTGTAAGTATACTGCCCAAAAGCAGGGTAGATGTAGCATTTCAAACTGGTCCTTTGTCTCCTTTCTTGTAGAACAGTTCAGACTTGTGGGAAACACTCCTTTCATGGCCAGCGTCTTCTTAACAAGGCTGCCCTTTCCCCACAGATTTCCTTCGTGGCTGTAGCTGACAGCGATTGGACAGCTTAATCTCTTTTCTGAGGCAGTGTGGATGATTCCTTCATGCCGAATTAATGTTGTCGATTTATCCTCTGCCACGGGGAGTGTGTCGCTGAGATTTTTACAGCCTCCATAGAGGACACCTCTTGCCCACCGAAGTTGTAAAAAGAATGTTATTGGAAGAAAGTTTTGCGGGCTTGAACGGTGGTTACACACTTGGTTGGCCAAATAACTTCAAATGCTGTACAAAAGCAGCTTTCTCTGTTTTTTTCCCCTGTTGAGGAAAGAAGAGAGTACATAAACCACAAATGTTCAGATTTATCTCAGTATGTGGTATTACAGAAAGAAATATGTCATGAGAGATACCCAATTAAGGTTCCTCCTCATGTTCAGCTTTCTAGCAGAAGCCTGAAGGTTTTGTGCCAGGATTGACTGGTATTTGGGGCTGCTCATAATCCCCTCTACCAGGCCTCACTGAGGGTATGTTGTTCTTTGGGTGATGTGCAGTGCTGTTTTTGCGCCAAACATATCTTTGGGAATTATGGCCGAAAAGTTCCACCTTGGTTTCATCAGACCGTCACACTTTTCCCCACATGCTTTCGGGAGACCTCAGATGTGTTTTTGCAAATATTAGCCAGGTTCGGATGTTTTTCTTTGTAAGAAAATGCCACTGTCTTGCCACTCTACCATAGCCCAGACATATGAAGAAGATGGGAGATTGTTGTCACATGTACCACACAGCCAGTACACGCCAGATGTTCCTGCAGCTCCTTTAATGTTGCCGGAGGCCTCTTGGCAGTCTCCCTGGCCAGTTTTCTTCTAGTCTTTTCATCAATGTTTCAGGGACGTCCAGTTCTTGATGATGACTGTCTTCACTGTGTTCCATGGTAGATCTAATGCCTTGGGAATCCTTCTGTCCCCTTCTCCTGACTGATGCCTTTTAACAAGGAGATTCCTCTGGTGCTCTGGAAGCTCCCTGCAGACCATGGCTTCTGCTGTAGGAGGTGGCTAGGATGTGTCAGGAAAGACCTACTAGCATGGCTGATCTCTATTTGGGATTCCTCAGAGGCACTTTCAATGGTGGCAGGTGTGGACGGACTCCTATTTAACATGAGTTGGAATCTGATTCTTTACTGCTGAGCACAGCTACATCTTCAGTTAGAAAAGGGTGTGCACACATATGCCACCATATTATTTCATTTTTTAATTTTTCTTTGTTCCACTTAAAAGATTTCAGTTCAACTGAGTCGTACAGTTCGTAGGTCTCATTAAAGGTAGAAAAAGTCCTCAAATGATTTATCTTTGTCTCATTTATTTACATCGCAGACACTTGGCATTTTAAAAGGGGCGTGTAAACTTTTTATGTCCCCTGTATATTTAATTTGCAGACATTGAGATGTCAACTTGGATCAAGTATGCAGCAAATAAAATGTATGCTTTTATTGTTTGTGGTGTTTTGCTTTCCTACTAGTTTGGTTCAGAGAGTCCAGTTTGAGTAGGCGTTCCAGTCTAAGTCTTGACTGACGGCTGGACAGGGAGAAGAAGTTCATATATATTGCGCTGCTTCTCCCTTGCCTGAAGTCTAGGTCACTCCTGATGCAACAATCTAAGCGCATCTCCTTCCAAAGAGCTGGATTATGGATGGCCCCAGGCGCTCTGTCAATGGCTGCTGCTGCTCCCCCCCCCCATCCCGGAGCCTCTTCACTCTTAAGTGTTAATAATGTATAAGCGAGTCTCTAGACCTCTCGACCGTGGCTCTCAGTGAAGTGTTGAGTTCTCATCATCTCTGTGCGTCTCGTCGTCATAATATAGCTTCCTTGTCCGGTGTGTGCTGCGTTTTGCCAGCTCTCTGAAATGTTGTTTAAAAATTAAGTATGCGCTTCAGTGATATACAGTATGTGTTCTCTTCACTTCAGGGGCTAAGAGGGGCTCTTAACTGACTTGATATGGCAGCTTTGTTCTTGCCGTCATTAAGTTTTACCTACCCTGATAGAAGATACTTAAATGATAAGCAGTGTTGCGTTGCATGCCAGTGTTCTGAGGTCAACTCTTTGGAGCTTGGACTCCTATCTATATTAATTCCGCTCACCTAAATTCTCAGGTATATCCACACGTATATCCTTGCTAGGGATGAAAGAACAAGAGCAATATTGGGATTAGGGGCGGGGGAGAAGATAGTGTCTTAGCCTATAAAAGAGGGAGCAGAATCATCCTGAAATTGCACCGTTTCTAGCATCCTCTTTTTAATAAAAATATATCCACAATAAGACTTGTGCCGTTTTGAAGCTGCTGTCCCCAGATGTAAAATTCATGGTGCATAGGGATGAGGGACATCCATCGGTCGTCGCTGCTGCGCTGGCCAGGCTGGGGGGACATGAAGTCCGGTTAACGCCTGGAGAGCCACATGTTCCCAATCTTTGGCTGAGCAGAACAAAGAATGTTTCTGTCCTTTTCATTGCTTAATGCCTCTCGTACGCCTTGCCTCTTGTTCTGAAAGGTCTTGGAATTTTCCAGGAGCACATTGTGTGTGTGTGTGTGTGTGTCTCTCTGTGTGTGTGTGTCTGTGTGTGTGTGTATGTATGAGAGAGAGAGAGAGAGAGAGAGAGAGAGAGAGAGAGAGAGAGTCCGAAAAACTAGAGGGAGAAGGCAGATTCATAGCTGCCATCATCTCCCTTTCACCAGCAGGGCAATTCCTTGCACTGATTTCTGTTCCCACTGCAATCTAAGGTGCGATAAATGTGTTGTTTTCCCAGCTGATGGTGAGAGAATCTGCTTCCATGCTTGCTTCGAAAAGCAAAATGGCCAACGTTTACAAATGCAGGAAATGATAGTTTAGAATGATTACACTGTTCATTCCTCTTTATTACTTTCTTTTATCAATTTTCAGTGAGGGATTATTTCTTTTTTTTATATTACCATTAACTCTTGAGTTTGGGAGCATATTAGGACTGTTGCTAATATAAAAGAAATGTGAAAGGGTCTAAGAGTAGAATATGACCAGCTGTGTGATTCCCATCTGATTAATTCCTAGTAAGATGTGTATAACATTTAATTTTATTGCACGTATGAATTCTCAGTCTCTGCATCTTTGCAACTCTACAAACATGTCACTGCAGCAATGTGTGATGTGACTTCTTCCCTTAGGGCCTAGGTTGTATCCTAATGGATTAATTCTGAACCCAGTTTGGACATAGCACGGAATCGTACCTTAACGCTGTAACGTGTGAAGTGTTGCAAGCCTTCAGTGCATTGTTTCCTGTCGCCTCCCTCTTTCCCCCCTCCCCTTCCTTCCCCAGAGGAGACATTAAGAGTGCCAGGTCAGCAGCATCCCATTCCCTGGGACCTAGGGCCAAAGCCTGAAAATAGAAGGGTGGTTCTTGTAGACACAGTGGTCCTCAACCGGTGGGTCTCCAGAAGATGTTCCTGGACTGCAACTCCCAGAAGTCTTCATCCCTAGCTGAGTTGGCCAGGACTTCTGGGAGTTGCAGTCCAGGAACATCTGGAGACCCACCAGTTGAGGACCACTGTTGTAGAGCCATGGAAGTGAGTTAGGAAAAGGACCGAGAGGGATGGAGCTGCTTCCAGGCTGAGTGACGGCAGAAACGGCCTTGAAGGGAATTCAGGTAAAACTCCGCAGACCAAGATAATAGGGTTCCCTTAGTTTGGGGCCCTTTGCCCTTAGCTTTTGGGCACAGTACAGAGACTGTACAGATATTTCCATGCTGAGGCCTTGGACCAGCTGGGAATGGATGGATGGATGGATGGAGGTGGCTGTGCCCAGGTTGGAAGTTACCTCACGTGCGAGGACAACATTGTCTTGCCTCCCGGTGCCACTCCTCCCAACAATTTTCTCTTCCTGCACCTGCTGTCCTTAAATCTCATTATCTGTGCAGGGTGGGTTTGGATTAAAATCATTGATTGATGATTGATTGATTGCTCGCTGCATTTTGGAACAAGAAAAGAAAAAGAAAAGAAAAACCAGGTTGTCAGGCGTGAAACCAAAAAGAGTGCTCTTCATTGCCAAGTTAATTTGCAATTCCCAATCTTTTAGTATCTCTTTGTATATAATCGTAACCGGGCTGGGCTAGGGGGAGGGGGGACCCTTTCATTTTATATCACTGGTGAGCAGCTTGCTATCTCTATTCAGGGACTGTCAGCTTCTGTGCAAGCTTATTTATTTATTTATTTTAGAGTATTTTTACCCCACCTTTCTCCTTGGGAAAGGACCCAAAGCAGCTTACAGGAAAGACCATATGGTTTCTACATTCTTGAGTGCATGTTCTAGTTCACGTTTTCAGCTGAAAGACAAATTCGATCCAGACTGAGACCATAGTGAGTAGGATTTCATTGCCCTCTGCATGGCTATGTCCCCATTCCCTCATTTGGGCATGAGGTTTGCATTTTGAACTGTATATATCACCCATCTCTTACTGAGTTATGGAAGATAAACATTATTATCCTATTCTCTCTTCTTAGATTAAAGCAAATATGCCTTGTATAAATCACAAGCATTTCTGGGAATGATATGTCACCCCCCCTTTCTTCTTTGTTTCCCACCATTTCACATTTTCAAATGTCTCAGTAATATCAAGGGACTGAAACCTCTGAAAAGATACCAGCTTAAGAGTTCTTTAAATAGTTTTCAAGTGCTTATTCATAGTCTTTTACAGGTTTATTCAGAAGTTGCTCCTAAATTTAAATTTTACTCACGGGTAGGGTGGATAAAAATCAATGATTATTTTAGGTCAAATTGTCAAAAAATAAATCCGAATTTTAATATTTAAATTGCGATGTTGCTGTAAACCACTTAGAGAAATCCTTTCACGAAGTCAGTGATACAGTATATAAATGCACAAAGTTGGTTGGTTGGTTGGTCGATCGATCAATCAATTGATCAATCATTCAATCAATGATTTTAATCCGAACCCAACCGGCACAGATACTGAGATTTATGTAAGGGTTGATTTACTGTGCAGCAGTTGAGGAAAATTGATCTGCCCTATATGGGATTAACACTTGCGTTAAGGTGCCATGGTTCACATGTTTGTAGCCTTAATCATGCAAGACCAGCTTGCTGCCTCTCCCTCCCTCCCTTCCAGCTGCCCAGTAACCAGTTCTAACTTGTTGCATTATGGATTACGCGGACACAGAGTTTCGGGGTGCAAATGTCTGGTCTTCAGGCAGCATCTCTCTCTCTCTCTCTCTCTCTCTCTCTCTCTCTGGGCTGCGTGCATGGATGTGTGAGCGTGTGTGATGCTGTGATAATACTGCCTGAAAGACCAGTCTTTTATTAATAAGAGAAGAACAATGGTCACAGGAAGACCTTCCTCGGTGGGAGGGAAATGCACGCCTATCTCGAAGACCATATTGGCTTGTTATTGATGAAGACCCAGGGAAGGAAGCTATGGGGTCAAGGATCACAGAGCAGATGGCCCTGATGTCCTGATATCCTGTTTCTCCTCTGGTCTTGCCATCCTGTTTTGCTGCCTTCTTGGGCTTAGCTCAGCACATCCGGTACCTGCTCGGCCCTGGGGGTTGCTGGGAAATACAGGCCATGCAGCCCCCCCGGCTTTCAGCTGCCTCTGTGTGCTGGCCAATTTTGGGGCTCAGAAATATGGGGGAATGGAATCCCCACACTAACTGGAAGACTAATTGGGTATCCGAAGAAGAAATTATATTTTATTTTAGCATTGACTCCAGTGTAGTAACGCATAATAGACCTACTGAAGCAGCGCATGCTATTCTGACTGAGGTGGATCTGCATTTGGGTGGGTGGGTGGGTGATCATTGGTTGTTGGGTGATGGTTATTTTGTTTAGGGATTCTGGGGATATTTAACCCCCACCTCCATTCTCCCCCCCAAACATATATATTTCTGCCGCTAGATGGTGATGCCTTGCCAGATGAAACACAAAGATGGGCAACACAGCCTGGCCCCCTCCCTTCTTTTCTTTAGGCAAAAGAAAGCAGCATCTTCTCACAACATATTTTTTCGTAGCTCAAGATAAATTCTGGAGAGGGAAAAAAATTCATAACAAGTAGTTAATCTGAAAACTAGCTTATCTTGGTGAATCAGAATGCAATCCTAAGCATGTCTGCAGAAAATCTCAGTGGATTAAATGGATGGGATTTACTCCCATGTATGTGGATTATATGAGTTATAGCCTCTAATGCTTTTTTTAAAAAATCAGTATTTATTTCCTCTCCTCTTTCTTTAAACAGGAAATACAAAGTATGATTTTTTTTAAAAAAAGTCTGATGTACAGAACAGTCGAGAGTGCAACAGACATGAAGAGCTAAATCCAGTTATTTGCCCCAGTTGGCCTAGATCCACCTAACAAACGGGACTGGCAAAATCAACAGTAGCATATGTTGCGTCAGTTCAGTGGTTCTGCTCTAGTCGGGACTAACGTTTCGGTTTCATCTTAGATGTTGAACGGTTGCCAAGTTGTGCCTGGCAGCAAGCACGACAGACAGGGTTTTGAAACCAAGAATTTCTCCTTGTGAGAGAACGGACTTCGAACACCAGAGGGTTTCACTCCTAAACTTTGTGCAATCTTCTTGCAATAGGCTTTTGATTATCGGTGGCTGCGAAAGGGATGATGATGGGGCCGGAGGGTCTAAAGCAAGTAGCTGTGGCCTGACAGCATGGCGAATGCTCTCAGGATCTCCATATTACAAGCAAGTCACAAGTTACGAAGATGATGTTGGCACTGTAAGTCGCACTTAAAGTTTAAACACTTGATTTTTCAGAGGGTTTGTTGTTTGTTTATTTTTGCCTTTGCACTGTGCCTTTTCTCTTGAGTTCAGGCTAAAATGTTCTGTGTTTTCACTTTGATTTCTGCTACATTGTCTTATATACAAGGTGAGACAGAACAACGTTTCTCCCCTCCCCTCTTGATTCAGCCCCAGCACGTGGGTTAGCCATACCTCCTGCCCGTCCAGGTGGCAAGCATCTACTGCTTGTGTCCTTCCCACAGGTAGACACAGGGCAGACCATTCTAATGCCATCTGTGCACCTTCTGTAGGCCAACTCTTGATTTAATTAAGGGCAAGGCATAAATTTGGTGTAGGTGATACCTGGAGAGTTTCCTCTTTTCACGCACAGGAGGGGAGGGTGGGGGATGAGAAAGTACAGTGGTGCCTCGGATAACGACGGTAATTCGTTCTCCGAGGTTTGTTGTTATCCGAAACATGTTGTTATCCGAAACACAGTTTCCCATAGGAATGAATGGGAAACCGTTAATCCGTTCTGGAGCCTAGGAAAAAGGCACAGACACCTGGCTTTTTGCTCAAAACTCTTTAAACAGTGCACTTTAAAGGTACAGATGCAGTGCTACCTGGAATAACTTTTTTACTGCTGGAAATTCATTATCTGAGGCAGTCCATAGGGAAAATTTGTTATCCGAGGCAGCCCATAGGAAGATCCATTATCCAAGGCAGCCCATAGAGAAAATTCATTCTCCAAGGCAGACCTATACCTAGGAATTGCGATTCGTTATCTGAGGCAGCCCATAGGGAAAATTTGTTATCAGAGGCAGCCCTATACCTGGAAATTTATCCGAATTATTCATTATCCGGGGCAGTTGTTATCCGAGGTACCACTGTATTTCCTAGCTGTCAGGCACAACCCCCAGTTAAATGCTCTTAGGACCACTTTCTGAGCTCTTGGCTGAAGGAGAGCCACATGCCTATGAAAAACCTGCTCAATTACTACACCGTTCTGTGTTATCCAAAGATGCATTTGTCCTCTAGGACAAACGCTTCAGCAGTTTAGGAAGCGTGTGTCGTCTTGTGACCGCATTTATTTTTTGGGGGGAAAAAGAATGAACCTGGAAGGCTTGTGCAACTTGGAAAAGGAGGACCCGATTGGAATATTCCCTGAGAGGATGAGAAAGAAGCTGAACGTGGCTGCCTTCTTTTTACCCTTATATCAGGATCTCCCGTTGGGTGGACACGTTTCATGGGTGGCTCTTCATTTGTCCCTCAGGCTGTGGCCAGAAGAGGCCAACTCGAGGAGGGGGATCTAACAGAGTAGAAGCACCTTGGATGTTCTGTGGGAATTCACAGCATTTGTAAAAGAGTTAGCCTCAAGTGGTGTGTTGCTGCTGCTCCATTTTGCCCGGAGCACTTAATCTCTTCCCTTATTTCAAAGAACGCCTGGTCAGAGGGAATTCCATCTGCATTTGGATGGAATCGTCCCCGGGAGTTTAGAACCAAAACCTATGAGCTCCAAGGACTCAGAGTGCGCGTGGTTTTGTCTCATTTTAACTTCTGAATGAATTTTCTGCATTAAAGAAGAAGAGGTGGGGAGGCTGGAAAATGGAGGGTGGACCTCATCTGTAGCCCCCTGACTGAGGCCGGGCTCTGGAGAGACCAAAGCCCCTTCAGGAGGGAGGGAGACCAAGCAGGGAGGCTTTTGTGAGAGTGGCTGCTCTGGCTCAGAGGTGGACAAAGTGAGAACCGTGGCCCCCAGTGTGGCCCCCAGAACCCAAGGCACCTTCCTACATCTTCTTTTTAAAAAAATACCATGAAGCATTGGGGGAGGGGGAACCTCTTTTAAAGATCAAGTTTCCTTCCTTCCTTCCTTCCCTCCCTTTGTATCATTATTTCTGCAACGGATGCAGTAGTCCAAGGGGCCTATGTGGTCATCATATGTCAGAAATTTTCCCATCTTTCTTCCTTTCTATATTAATTAGGAGCATTTTGAAGACTTCGCACTCTTTTGACAGAAGCAATACTGTCCTGCTTGCATTTTCCGATGTTTGCTTTGGGTTTTGATAAAAAGAATGCCTAGTGAATTCAGTGTGGTTTTATTTTTCCACAGGGCAAGAGAAGGTCATTGCTCAAGATTGTGAATCTCAAATTGTACAGCAGGCAAGGGAGGGAACAGGTAATGGGGAGTGTGCTCTGCAATACAATGCACTTGTCTGTTGTGCATTTCATATTCAAGACAAATTACTGATTTGTCTTGATTCATGTTGACTTTTATGTTAGATAATGGAAAATAATCCAGATCTGACCATTCTAAACCCACATTATTTCCTGCATTATTTGTCAGTGTAGTCTTTCCCATAGAAGGTGAATTTCGGAATGGATTCCATTTCTCTTACTTTTTAAAGAATGTGAATTATTATTTAGAGCCCACAGCTATATCCTCCCTTAGCATCCAACCGTTGTTCTCCCTTAAACGTTTCTGCATGCCCAAGTCTTTTCCCTCCTAGGTAATTGGTGAAATGCCACGTTGAAGTCACTTACTTCTTAGTTCCCAAGAGCTAACTGAAGCAGCTGAGTTATTCTCGTCCTGTTCCTAGGCCCTAAATCCTGTGCCAACAAGAGTAAAAGCAAAGTGTACTGCTCATATACTGTCCCATAGTGCTTAAAGCACTCTTTGGGTGGTTTACAGTTTAATTATGCAGACGTCACATTCACACACATTCACACACAAACACACACACACACAGAGAGGGGGGGGGAGAGAGACAGAGACAGACAGACAGACAGACAGACAGACAGACAGACAGACAGACAGACAGACAGACAGACACGAGTTGGGTACTCTGTTTAACGGCCTTAGAAGGAGGAGTCATCCTGAAGCCAGCTATCTGAGCTCAGGATCAAACTCAGGTGACAAGCAAAGTCTTCACTGCAGTATTGCAGGAGACCCCCCCCCCTCCCTGAATCAATGAATACATAAATGCTGACTTACCAGATTCTTAGAAGTGCAATGGGTGTGCTAGAGTTGGAACTGGTAATTGGATTTAGGCCCCAGAGTATAGCAACTGGCACTGACATTTTATTAAAATTTCTAAACCTAACAGGTTAAAACAAATACATTGCTTATGCGTCTCCGTGTTCAAATACAAATATTTTCCCAATATTTTGGCCCAAGTGTTTGATATTTCCAAGTTTACATGTCTTCTTTTCCATCATTATATTCATCCTTACTTATCTCTATCTTCATCTAGTACAAAGAATGAAAATAACAAAATGCAATATTAAGCTAGCCCGTTTAATCTTAACCATGTCAATATTTTTTTCATTTTACTAAGCAGCTTAAAATCTATTTGCCTAGCTCAATATATAAGCATACATTTATATCTGTTTTCATGTAATACAAAGAGTGAATATAGCAAATTTGACTTTTAAGATATCCTATCTAGTCTACAAGATTTAGTAAATAATATACATGATCAACCATCTACTTAGTATTTTCATGCCCTGATTATTCCCTAGCCAAAGGAGGAATGGGACCACAACATGCCTGCTGAAGGCCGTCATGGTGGCTCTCCTGATTCTGACTGTTCTTGGTCTTTGCTGGAGATGATGGACTTGCGCTCTAGCTTGTGAAAACGGATGTTATGGATAGAGTGGGTGAGAGCGCAATTGAGAGGACCATTTTCTGCAGAAAGAGGAGATCCATTTGGAATCACTAGGGAGAGGTTGCCGGCAGGTAGAGAGGTTCCCAGCCCCAGTTCATGGCTGCCTCCTCAAGGCCCTTGTTCTTACGTGAAGCAGGTTTCATAGTCTTCCTTAGTAACCGGACCTCTTTCTCCTGCCCGCCCTTCACAGGACAGCAGGAGGAGGGAGGTGGAAGGATAAAGAACAACCGCAGGGGGTTTATGCAATGATGGAGTTGGCAATCTTGACTGTGCTCCTTGAGACATTCTGGAGATAAAGAGATTTATCATCTCCCTCTCCCAAGTCTGTCACTGTCGATACATTTACACAGACGTCAGGGCCACCACACTCAGTGGGTTTTATATCGTAATAGGGTTGCACGGTTCACCTAACAGACAATGACAGCACTGCGAACCTTACCGGTGGTGTTACACTTCTGGTTGAACAAATTGGAAGGATTCTCTCATATTTGATAATGCCTAGAAGACCTGTAAGGGCAAACCATGCTCTGTTTTGACAGTAGAAAGAGATGGGATTGTGACTTGGTGAGTTTAATAGGGCTTGTGAACTTATTTTCTACTCTCTTTTGTTGTTGTTGTCCTGAACTGAAATGTCGGCAGGACGGCGTGTTCAAGATGAGCCTTTCTCCGGACGGCACCCGCCTGGCAGTCATTCATTTTTCAGGAAAACTGACCATTTGGGGAGTTCCTTCCCTCAGGCAACAAGGCGAATGGGAACAATGTCACCAGGTATGGAGGTTGTAGTTATAGGGATTTTGGGTTGACATGGCCTCTTAGGAGGACCTATCTTCTTTATAAAAATGGGAGAGGAAAGTTATGTAAAATCCAGTGAGAGTCCAAAGAAATTTGGAAATTATTATGTATGTCTCCTGACCTCAATAGCACTGTGACTGAAATACTCCTGGGTTGGATGCATTGCATTTTATAATGTAATAGGGTTGCACTGTTGTGTAGCATATGCTGTTAACCTGCATATGGTTGTTGTTGGTATAACAGACCATATGTGTGTGGCCATTTACAGGTGGGTTGAGAAACGTGAGAGTTCCTAGGTGTTGTCAGACTGCTGTTCCTATAACGTTTTCCCTGTCTGGAGCAAGACACATGTTGATGTCTGACCAGCCTTGGGTGGTTCTCAAAAGGTTTCAGGCCCTCCTCAGGACCCTAGGATACCTCATTCCCAAAGAAGGGTTATAATAATAAAAAATACCCTCAAACCAAGCTCATCCACCTCTTCACACTCAATCAAGTATATCCTTTGACATATTAATTATAATAATAGTCACATGGCTTCAAATATAAGTGTTTGCTGTGAAAGAAATGGAAAGGTTTAGCACTTCATATGTTTAAAAAAATCTAGGAAGGTACCTTTTTATTTCATTTTCCAGGAAAACGCCCAAGGCCAACTATTCATTGGACTATTAAGGAGTGCAGTTATGAGTCATGTTAACTAGGCAGCTAGGGATACAGCAATCCCAGGCTATTAACTCTATATAAGGGATAGAGAGGGGCGGGTTGGAGGGGGAGTGGCCATCTATGTCAAAGAAGGGGTAAACTCTAGCAGAATGGAGATTGACAGTGGGTCTGACTCCACCATAGAATCACTGTGGGTTAAACTACCAGGTCCAAGGAGTGATGTGATAGTTGGGGTATTCTATTGTCCACCAGATCAAAAACTTGAGGGGGACCTTGAAATGAGGAGAGAAATCATGGAGGTGGCTAAGAGGGATAGGATAGTAATCATGGGGGACTTCAACTATCCCGACATTGACTGGGCCAATGCGAGCTCCGGGCAAGAAAGAGAAATCGGGTTTTTCGACTTGCTGAATGACTGTGCCTTAGCAGCTTGTCATGGAGCCCACCCGAGAACAGGCAACTCTGGATCTAATACTGTGTGATACTCAGGACCTGGTCAGGGATGTGAATGTCACTGAGCCCCTGGGGAACAGTGACCATGCTGCAATCTCCTTTGCCATGCATGTTGGAGGAAAAGTGTCAAGCAAATCAGACATAAAAACCCTTGATTTCCGAAGGGCAAACTAGTTAGAAAGAAATTGAAGGGGAAGGTTAAAAGAATCCAATCTCTCCAGAGTGCATGGAGTCTGTTTAAAAACAACGGTAATAGAGGCCCAGCACAAGTGCATACCACAAAGAAAGAAGAGCTCATTTAAGTCCAAGAGGGCACCGGCATGGTTAACGAGTGGAGTTAGAGAGGCTCTAAAGTGGAAGGAGAGGTCTTTCTGTAAATGGAAATCCTCCCCAAATGAGGAAAATAAAAAGGAACAAAAACTCTGGCAAAAGAAATGTAAGAAGATGATAAGAGAGGCGAAGAAAGATTTTGAGGAACGCATGGCTAGCAACATAAAGGGTAATAATAAAAGCTTCTTTAAATATGTTAGAAGTAGAAAACCTGCCAGAGAACCAGTTGGCCCTCTGGATGGTGAGGGAGGAAAAGGGGAGGTTAAGGAGGACTTGGACATTGCAGAGAAATTAAATGAGTTCTTTGCATCTGTTTTCACGACAGAAGACCTTGAGCAGATTGTTGCCTGAACGGCCCCCTCTTGACTAAAGAATTAAATCAAATACAGGTTAAAAGAGAGGATGTTTTAGGACTAATTGATAAATTGAAGGTTAACAAGTCACCGGGCCCAGATGGCATCCACCCAAGGTTTATTAGGGAACTGAGAAATGAAATAGCAGATCTCTTAACAGTAATATGCAACTAGTCTTTTAAAAAGGCCACAGTGTTGGAGGACAGAAAGAGAGAGAATGTCACACCAATTTTTAAAAAAGGAAGGAGGGGGGACCCGGGAAACTACAGGCCAGTTAGCCTTACATCTGTCCCAGGGAAGATGGTGGAAAGCCTCATCCAAGAGAAACCTTTAAAACACATAGAAGAACAAACCTTACTGAGAGAAAATCAGCATGGCTTCAGTAAGAGTAGGTCTTGTCTGACAAACATTTTAGAATTCTTTAAAAAGGTCAACAGGCATGTGGATTTGGGTGAACCGGTGGATATCGTCTATCTGGATTTTCAGAAGGCTTTTGACAGAGTCCCTCACCAAAGGCTGTTGAGAAAATTGCACAGTCAGGGGATAAGAGGGGAGGTCCTCTTATGGATTGAGAACTGGTTGAGATCCAGGAAACAAAGAGTAGGTGTCAACGGGAAATTTTCACAATGGAGAGAGATGAAAAGGGGTGTGCCCCGGGGATCTGTCCTGGGACTGGTGCTTTTCAATCTATTCATAAATGACCTGGAGACAGAGATAAACAGTGAGGTGGCCAAGTTTGTGGATGACACAAAACTTTTCCGTGTGGTAATAACCAGAGAAGATTGTGAAGAGCTCCAGAAGGATCTCTCCAAACTGGGGGAATGGACTGCGAAATGGCAAATGCGATTTAATGTAGCCAAATGTAAAGTAATGCATATTGGGGCAAAAAATCCAAACTTTATCTATCAACTCATGGGCTCTGAGCTATCTGTGACGGATCAGGAAAGAGATCTCGATGTGTTGGTGGACAGCTCCATGAAGGTGTCTCCCCAATGTGTGGCAGCGGTGAAGAAGGCCAATTCCATGCTAAGGATTATGAAAAAGGGGGTTGAAAATAAAACAGCCAACATTATAATGCCATTATACAAAACAGTAGTAAGGCCGCACCTGGAGTATTGTGTACAATTCTGGTCTCCGCATCCCAAAAAAGACATAGTGGAACTGGAAAAGGTGCAAAAGAGAGCGACTAAAATGATTCCTGGGCTGGGGCACCTCCCTTATGAGGAAGGGCTAAAACATTTGGGGCTCTTTAGTCTGGAAAAAAGGCGCCTCAGGGGGGATATGACTGAAACGTACAAAATAATGCAGGGCATGAGTAAAGTGGATAGAGGGAAGCTCTTCTCTCTCACACAAAATACCAGAACTAGGCGACATCCACTCAAATTGAGGGTTGGGAGAGCAAGAACAGGCAAAAGAAAATATTTTTTCACCCAGCGCGTTGTTAGTCTGTGGAACTCCCTGCCACAGGATGTGGTGATGGCATCTGGCCTGGATGCCTTCAAATGGGGATTGGACAGATTCCTGGAGGAAAAGTCCATCACAGGTTACAAACCATGATGGAGATGTGCCATCTCCAGGCTTAAAACCGGGGTACTGAAGGGCCAGTTGCAAGGATGTGGTATCAGGAGACAGATATCTAATCTCGTGCGTTTTCAGAGGCATCATTGGTGGGGTCACTGTGAGATACAGGAATCTGGACTAGATGGGCCTTTGGCCTGATCCAGCATGGCTCTTTTTATGTTCTTATCACGTTTTAATTCCCCCGTTTTCTGGAAGTTGAGTCATGGCAACTGGACTTTTTTTCTTGAGTGATTGAAACATTTCACTACTCATCCAAGCAGGTTCCTCAGTCTGAGGAAAGCTAGTTACATGTCCTCCATTTTATAGTTCACTTTGACCTCATGTCAAAAATGGAGAATTAGCTTTCCTCAGACTGATGTAGCTGTTCGGATGAGCAGTGAAACGTTTCAATCTCTCTCAAAAACAAGTCCAGTTGCCATGACTCAACTTCTAGATAAACTCACCTGGATGACTGAGAATCTTCACAGACAAATTCCCCCCTTTCTTCTAAGCTTATTGACAACCTTGCTGTTCACCAATAATGAGTTTTAAAGCTAAAGAGCCTGGGGCAATGAGACATTCTAATAGCAAGGTTTCAAATGAAACATTTGTAGTCAAATCTAAAGTGGTACCCCCCTTTCTTTGTGCCTGTCCATTTGTTTTGCCTATTCCTGGTCCCAGAAGAGTAAAATTACCTGCTCGTATTAGAACATACTTATTTCTTTTGTCCCTTTTTGAGTCTTTAGCTTTCTAGAAGCAATTTGCATTATTCCAATCAGGCATTGGGGGCTTAGCTACCATCACATTGCTTCTGACTCTGAATTAATGACCTCCTAAAAGTGCTGCCCTTAACATCTATCCCTACACATAGTTTTGCAAGCTGAGCACTGTGGTTTACTTTATTGCATCAATTCATCTTATTGAGGACTTTCTCTTTTTGTACTCCCTTTCATTTTTCCTACCACAATTGTCTTATCCAGTGAGTATTGCCATGATACTGTATGTCCAAAGTACAACAGGGAAAGGACAGATTCTGATGTTACATCCATTTAGTCATTTTAGAATTTAATGGCAGCTCAGGCTTGATTTGATCTGAAACACATACACCTAAAGATTTATTTATCTTTCTGATGCTCCCAGCTTTCTCATCTGTACACAATAGGTGGGAATAGTGTACAACATTATGGATGATCTCAGCCCTAATGTCTAGCAAAGCATCCGTACACTTGAAGATCTTTTCTAGTTCCTTACCCTTCTGCTCTTTTCTTGTCTCCATTTTGATTATTTTGGGATGAAGGTACAGAAACTCCGTAACAATTTCATGTCTTCATTGTCAACATGAAAGATGCATAACTTTTCTGTAGTTTCTATTTTTGTTAATGTTCAGCTGTGATTTTTAGTACTGCATTTTATATGTCAATATAATTTGCTGGTGCTTCGGCCACAAATTGAGCAAGCAAGCTGTGGAGTTGCTTTTGTGGGTTCTTCTTTCAGGTCTCATCTGATACCTGGTTCTAATATTCATTAAGATACCCCCTAGCACACACATACTGCTGAAGACAAGATCTTGAGGCATCCTTTGCTCTAGGCAAAAATAAAATAAAATAAATAAAAGTGTTCTCTCTCTTTTTGTAGGTGTACATGGATGCTTTTGCATTCTTTAGTCTTTGTAATGGAAAGGTGGGGACTTCGGTTCACTGTAATGCAAATGCACAGTGCTGGCTGAAAGCTTTTGCAGCTAAAACCTAAATGGGTGGCATCATTCTTGTACAATGGCAGAAGAAGGGGGTCAACGTGTAGCTGAACATAAGGCGAGTGCCACTTAAGGCCTAGAGCTGGTGATTCTCCTCCATTCAAATTAGAATGGAAATCCAGGAGTTATGTCAGCCTCATCCTTTTTAATGTGTTCCTCCCAGTAGAGGAGTCTTTTGTTTTGTTTGCAATGGGGGTTTTAAAGGCACACTGTTTAAGTCAGTGTTTTTCAACCACTGTTCCGTGGCACAGTAGTGTGCCGCGAGATGTTGCCTGGTGTGCCGTGGGAAAAATTCTCCCTACACCAGCAATGGCCCCCCCGCATCCCGCTCGCGACCAAGGCAGCGGTGCGGCGCCGGCGAGCCGGAGGAAGGCGGGGTGTCCAGAAAGAAGCCGGCTGCCGCAAGGCTTCCTTGGGAGATGTAGTTCCTCCCGCAGGTCTGAGATGCGGTCCTGGGGAGGAGAGCGGACTACCTTTCCCGGCGTGCTTTGCGCGCTGGTGAGGAAAGGCTGGCCGTGGGCGGGGAAGGAGAAGAAATAAGGGAGGAGGAGGAGGAGACTGGAGAGCGAGAGAGTGAGAGAGAGCTGGGAGACACGCGCAGGCGCATTGCGGCGAAGGGTGCTCCAGAAGCCGCTCTTAAAGGTTCTTGGGGTTGTTTCCCCCTCCTCGCTCACCGAACCCCCCTCGCTCCCTCCCCTGCCTTGTGCACTCGCTGTTTGCCTCCTGAGGGTGGGCACGCGCCCCTGCCGAGCCAGGTAGGAGCGCACGTGCGCACCCCTCTTTTAAGGGTGGGGAGCGGCCGGCTGTTGACAATGGTCATTTTTTTGTGGGCGGGGGGTAAATAAAGGGGAGGACGTGGGAGGCTGAGGAGGGGATTCCTAGGACCTAGGGAGGAGACGGGAATGGGGGGTCCCTTCCGGGCCCTGTGGCTGCCTGGCTGGAAGGAGGCGGGGGGGGGAGAGAAGGGAGGCTTGTACTGGAAGGGGTAAAAGATGGGGGTTGGGGGGTCGTATATGAAGAGCCTCCCCCAGCCCCACCTTCTTGGGTTTGCAAGTTCCTCTGAAAAAAAGTGCCAGGAGGAGGGAGGGGGAAGGTGAGGGCAGGCAGACATTTTGATAGGGATGCCTTGGGAGGGCCTGGGCTGGAGGATGGATTTGTTGTTGTTTTTTTTGGGGGGTGAGAAGTGTGTTTGTGTGTGTCTGATAGGCACAGAGTTAATTTTTTTAACATTTTCTAGTGGTGGTGTGCCTCGTTATTTTTTTCATGAAACAAGTGTGCCTTTGCCCAAAAAAGGTTGAAAAACACTGGTTTAAGTAAGCTAGAGCTGAGAGTTTGAAGTTAACTTTCCCGAAATGTTATAAACTTTGGATCATCTTTTAGACAGCGTGAACTGCTTGAGATGGCGTGAATTCTATTACAGTATTACACCTACAGATGGTCATGTGTTCTGAAGGGAAATATGGACAGCCCAAAAGTAGCTTCCCCTCATGGCAGGGCTGGTGTTTGTGTGTTTGTGTGTGGGCGAGACATTTTGTCCTGTGCTCCTCAGCCGTCACTCCCCTCACCCTCGGAAACATTTGAAAGTGTGGAGCTGTTATACAGCGTAGGGAAACTTTGGCCCTTCTGCTCTTGACGTACAGCTTACCCTGCCTATTACATTAGCAGCTTGGGGATGGCTTACGACCAACATGCAAAGACCTTGCTCTTCAGGCAAGCTTTCCCTGAATGAGGGTCTACCTACTTTATGTGACTTTTATATGAATCTATCATACATGAACACATAGACTTTTTGTTTATAGACTTTGTGATTGCATTGACACTACGTTCTCAATGTAAGTTTCCCTCACTCATAACTGTACATGGAATTTTACTCTCTTTTTAACTGCTCCCGTTTTCTGGTAGCGTTAATATAGTCTTTTGATGCTGTAGGATGCTGTAGTTCTCAATACCTGAATATTTCTTAATTGTACTGGGCTGTATATTATCCCACCTTGGGTCCTTTTCCAAGGAGAAAGGCGGGGTAAAAATACCCTAAAATAACTAAATAATAAATAAATAAACAGTTTCTACATGGCATGGCAGTGGCATTAGAGATCCTTTCTATTTCATTCCAGCATAATTTGCTTTTCCCATTCTTTCCTTGTTTTATATGGTAACAGCATGCTGGAGATTTAGAAAACTTTCCTTTGCTGGAGGAAATAAAGAGTTATGGAGAGCAATACATTATTATGCGCATATCAAATATTGGCTCAAATCCTGTTCATGTGAGAGGTCATCAGTCAGGGCATTTTTTTAAATTAAGCTTTTCTATCTCCTATTCCAAGGCTCCTACAGCCTGGTGGAACCCCTTTCGTGGTCAGGAGCTCATGGGCCTGAGAGATGGGTGGAGGAAATCCTTTGTCTAAAAAATAAATAAATTTGCAGTTCCTGGGATAACTTGATCATTGTTGGAAAACTTTGGGAATTAAAAATGTCTCCCTTGCCCCCCCCCCCCGATTCTCAAGAACAAAAGGGACTTTTTAGGACACATACGTTTGGAACAGGTAGGAGAATGATTTCCAAAAAATTGCACTGCCTGGTGACATTGTCAGCTTTACTTTGTAGTATCTAGATAAACAATATTTTAGCCATTGCAAAATTATAAAGAGCTACATGTGTCCTGAGTTCTCCAGTAAAAAATCGTAGTGATCTTTTTTTTTTAAATAGCCAGGTTATGATGAAATCAAGCCAGAATGGAGACTTTCTCTTGAAAAGCGAAAGAAAATTAAAGGTTTGTATCATGCATGGATTATGTTCTCTCTTTTCCTATCTCTGGGGAGAAGGGGTGGGTGTTTCTTAGAAAAAACATGCCTGTTTTATTTTAGACTATTGGCTTAAAAACAGATTTGCAGAAACAGTTAAACAAACCAGAGTGTAATCTACCTTACTTGGAATTGCATTCTGTATAGATCTAATGTGAAGAAAACTCTAATACATTTTACTTGACTATTAGATATCATAGTGTCCCCTGGCCTATTGTTTTTCCTGTTAACTGTGACAATTCCTTCACTTTTCCCTCTTCTATTATCACAACTGAGCTTCTCTTGCTGCTAAGGATGAGACGTGGTTACTTATCCACAACTGAACACTGAGTTCATCGGAAAGGTGGGGTTGAAAAGATGTGTAGGATCCATGTCTAATTCTAGGCCATAGTTGTTTCAGAATAAAAATACTCATTTGCTTCGGTAAGGCATGCTAATGTGTCATAATTTTTATATAAGCAAGGTCTTGGGACAGAAACATATACAGTGTTTCATCAGATGTATTCTGAACTAAATTCTACAAATCTCCTTTAAAAAAAAGAGAGAGAGAGAAGCAGCAGCAAGAAATTGAGCGAGAAAAGCCTGCTGTTCGAATTGGATTCTTAAAAGGAAGAGATATTGCCAACATCTGGTGGAGTACACCAAACAATTCAGATGATCAGCCTGTGATTTTATACACTACAGCAGGCGGATTCCAGGTGCATTTTACCTCCTTATCTTGTCAGTCTCTATGCAGAATACATCATACGCAAAGCCAGACTAGATTCAGATGAAGGAGGAGTGAAAGGTAGTGGGTGAAATATCAGTAATAGGCAGAGGACACCATTTTACTGTTAGAAAGCAGCAATGGCTTGAAATGGCTTTTAGTGAAAATGGAAGAAGGAAATGCCCAAGGTAGGACTGTAGTTAAACATCAAAAAGATGGAAATCATGACTGTAGAAAAAAAACCCATGCGACTTTAATGTCAGCAATGAAGAAACTGAAAGAATGAAATGTTTTTTATACCTTGATTCAATCCTCAATTAAAACGAGTGATGCAGCCAAAAAAACAGAAGAAGACTGAGAGTTGGAAGGGCAGCAATTAAGAAATTAGAAAAGGTTGCCAAGTGTAGTGAAAGTGTCACGAGAGACCACGACTAAGTTGATCCATACTCGTGCATTTCTGAACCTCCTACATGGGTATGAAAGCTGGACAATGAAGAAAACCGATTTTTTTTTTGGGGGGGAGACATGATTTGTTTGAATTATGGTGCTGGAGCGGAACTGTGCAGGTACCCTTGGACGGCCAGAGAGACTCACCAGTGGGGTCCTAGATCAAACCAAGCCTGAACTCTCTCTGCAGAGGCAGAATTGTTGAAACGGAAGCTGTCCTACTTTGGGTACATCCTGAGAAGGCAGGATTCTCTGGAGAAGATCATAGCTGGGAAATGTGGAAGGCACCAGGGAGAGAAGAAGCAGAAGACCCAATACGAGATGGGTTGACTTCCCTCAAAGGAAGCCACGGGCTTGACATTGGAAGAGCTCCAGCAGGGCTGTCGATGTCAGAAGAACATCTGGGAGAGAGACTGCGGAGTCATCACGTCTCCATCGGGTGGCTGGCGACTTCCATGACGGCCTATGAGGACAACAGTGAATAAACCTAAAATAAAAACCAGTTCACCTTAGGAGTTGGCACAGTCTTCTCTGCTGTGGTCATGACAATGTTTTCCTCAACTGTTAGGGCTGGTTAGAGCTTCCTCTGGATTCCATGAAAAATGCACTGTGTCTGTCAGGCTGGAAAAGAGTCACAACTGGATCACATGTGGAGGAATTAGTGGCATCTCCTGTCAGTTTTCCCCATTCCCCATTCTTCATGCCTAACGCGGTTAGCTACAGTGTCTAAAAAATATAACATTCAAAACAGTCAGAATATTTATTTATTTATTTATTTATTTATTTATTTATTTATTTATTTATTTATTTAAAGTTGTATACCACCGATCTGAGAGTGGGGCCACTCTGGGTGGTTCCCAACACAGAGCCAACAACAAACAATAATCAAAGCACAGAGAGACAATAACATTATTTGCCGTCATCCTGCGTTTTTGTATTTTTGTACCTTTGTATTTTGTATTTGCATTTTTATCTGATTCGGTTCTGACATTTTTGTATGCTCCTTATTGCGGAGCTGTTTTGTTTCTTTTTCTCTTCTCATTATTGCGTATTTAACATTGTTCACTCCCCTGAGTTCCTTTGGGAAAATTGTGCGGCACATAAATATAAATAAATAAATAAAATAAACGTAAAACGACTGTGTTAAAATACGATTCTAAACACCCTGGTCATCATAAAATGCTGAACATAGGGGCACCAATGTGGATATATTGTTTTTAGATATTTTCTTGGTGAAATAGTTGAAATTCTCTCCTTCTAATACTTTGAAATCCGCCTTCCTTCCAGACAAGGAATCGTTGTACCCACTGATAGATGTGAACTGGTGGTCGGAGAACGCCGTGATCTTGGGCCGTTGCTCTGGTGCCCTGACGGTGTCCTCCGTGAAGACCTTGAAAAATCTCTTAGGCAAATCCTGTGAGTGGTTTGAAAGTTCCCCTCAGGTCACTTCGGCTCACGATGGAGGATTCCTGAGTTTGGAGGTAGGAAGGCACTTATTTATTTATTTCTTTAGAGGGTTTTTACTTGATGCCTTGATGGTAAGTTTGAAAGGCTGCTTCTCTAATGTGTGAATACCATGAAGAGTGTTGAAGCATTTGAAAGATGAGTGAAAAGATGGGCTGCATTTAATAAAGATTTTTCAGAAGCTTCCTGTCTTTGTTATGCGTTGCGGTGGTGCTGTAGGGTCATGGATGTTCTGGGAAGCAAGTGTATAACAACAATTTGATGTAAAAAAATAAACGAAGAATTATTTTCCACCTCAGGGCATAACTATCTTGGATTTTGTTTGGGTCTTTTGAGGCTACTTTGACAATAGTCCACTGCCGCTTTATTTATTCATTCATTTATTCATTTATTTATTTATTCATTTATTCATTTATACAACTTATATGCCGCCCAATACCCAAAGGTCTCTGGGCGGCTTACAATTAAAATGAACAGTTAAAACAGTGATGGCCAAACTTCAGACATCCAGATGCTTTGGACCACAACTCCCAGAATTCCAAACCTCTATTGCCAGTGACAAAGGACCGAGGGAGTGGTGGTCCGAAACATCTGGAGGGCCGAAGTTTGGCCACCACTGAGTTAAAAGGTTAAAAAGGCTATGGGCAATTAAAAACAATTTAAACACAGAACACCAGGACTTACAATCTATGTCATGTCAGTTAAAAAACATGAGAAACAGGAAGGTTTTTACCTGGCGCCGAAATGTCATCAGCGTTGGCTCCAGGGGGATCTCACTTGGGAGGGCATTCCACAACTTGGGGGCAGCTGCCGAGAAGGCTCTAGACCAGGCATGTCCAAACTTCGGCCCTCCTGATGTTTTGGACCACAACTCCCAGAATTCTAAGCTTAGATTGCCAGTGGCAAAGGACTGTGGGAGTTGTGGTCCAAAAGATCTGGAGGTCTGAATTTCGGACATGCCTGCCCTAGACCTACAAGGCGTCCCTTTCACCTCCTCCTCCAGGGATGGCTCTCTCAGGAGGGCTCCCTGGCTAGATCTTAATTGCCTGGTAGGTTCCTATGGAAGGAGAGGGTCCTTCAGGTATCGAGGTCCTAAGCCATGGATTCTCGATAGCTAATTTATATACTTTTGCCTGCAACACAAAGAGTCTGACAGTATGAATAACAAACATGGAACACCTCATGGTTTCCTCAAGTGTTGCGTCAACTTACCATAGCTGTTGTGTTTTTAAATGAGGGTTTTCTGTTCACTGGATTAGTTTAGACACTTCCTCCCTCCAATACTTTGGATGTGCAATAGCGTCCTATTTTTTTCTTTTAGACAAAACTTCAAGTTCGGCCGCTCACAATAAGATATTGAATTGGTGGAGACAATTTCCACAATATGGAATACTTGGGATATAAAAACACATTTGTCTCAGGAAGTCTTAAGTTTTTAAAGTCTCTCTTTACAGTGGGTTTCGCATACAAGCGTGGCATCCACAGTAGCATTTCCCTCGTGCACTCGGTTACATAATAGTAGATATTTTGAAGGTTTTTAATTAGCATCGATATATTCCTGTGAACAGTTGCTGTGAATTTTTCTTTGAAAAGTATGCTTACCTACGGATGTTATCTGTTACAATATCACATTTCCTATGGATGTGATGTAGTTGTACCTATAACAAAGCCCAGTAGCTATTATCTTAACCGCATTTATTTGAGGAAGAGCTCATCAACTGATGTATGATACTCTTGGTAATACTCAGTTCTCCATCCTCTAGGGTCTTCTGTCTTTTGGAGTCCTTTTGTAGTAATCCTTTTTTAAAAAAAAAATCCCACAAAGCACCTTCTAATCCTTAACGAATATGCTGAGTATGATGATGATGATGATAGGTTTTTATTGTGGTATAAAACCATATAAGTCATTAAAAACCAACATGATTGTAAAATTGTAGGGTTACAAAAACAATGAAGATATAATACTATACATAGAACATTAAAATGAAAAAGGAAACACAGCCAGTAAAAGAAAGTAGAGAATTTTCGAGTGAAAACGAGCCCATCTTCTTAATAAGCTGTGTATTCCTGCGTGGCTGAGGGCCCCTCCGGTGCAACGGCCAGGCGGCTTGAGAGCGAATTTGTTTCCCGTGCTCCCTTTTCACTCTCAGTCGCTGCTTGCCTCGTTGTGTCCATCCCGGAGCCTGGCCTAGGCTTAAGTGTGATGCATGAAGCTGTGCAGTAAGCCTTGCTTTCCTTGTGGCAGTGTGAGGTGAGGTTGCCTCCGAAGAGGCTGCGCCTGGACAGCCGGCCTGGGGAGGAAGAGGAAGGAGAGGACGACTCCGATTCCGAGGATGAAGCATCGGCCAGAGCCCGGTATTTCGGCTACCTCAAGCAAGGCCTCTATTTTGTGACCGAAATGGAGAGATTCGCTCCTCCAAGGAAACGTCCACGCACTCTTGTCAAGAACTATCGGCTCGTGAACCTGAGGTCTACCACCCCTGAGGAGTTGTACCAAAGAAAGGTGTGTGTGTGTGTGTGTGTGTGTGTGTGTGTGTGTGTGTGTGTGTGTGAGAGAGAGAGAGAGAGAGAGAGAGAGAGATGCATTTTCCTTCCTCTCTTTGTTCAAGTTAATTGAAAAGTCTTACTCTTGGTCAGGGAGGTTCATACAGCCGAGTCCTTTTGTTCGATATAAACTTACTGTATTTTTTTCTGTGTATACAACACTGCTTTCCCCTAAAATCATGACACTAAAAATTAAGGGGAGGTCCTATTCAGAAAAGTAAGCCTTTCCCTAAGGGTGGGGTGGGGCAGAAGCCAAAGTGACCTTGCTGTTTCCCTTTATTTATTTATTTATTTATTTATTTATTTATTTATTTATTTATTTATTTTATATACTGCCCATCTGACCAAAGGTCACTATGGGTGGTTTACAATGTGAGAACATAAATAAACAAAACAAGTATACATATACAATACACATTAATTATATAATACCAGCAGCTCATTCACTGCATTCAGTTTGAGTTCTTATAGTGTATTATAATGTCTTATGGCAGGCATGCCCAAACTTCAGCCCTCCAGATGTTTTGGACCACAACTCCCACAGTCCTTTGCCATTGACAATTCTAAGCTTAGGATTCTGGGAGTTGTGGTCCAAAACACCAGGAGGGCTGAATTTTGGGCATGCCTGCCTTATGGTGTTTTATAGATGGAAAAGGGAGGGTGTTCAGTAACTGAATAAAAAAATCAAGAGGGGGGGGGATAGTGAGAGACTCAGTCTCAAAGTGCCTATATTACAGTAGGACCCTGATATCCATGGTTGATCATTTCCAAGCTCCTCCCCTCCCCCCATGCCAAAAAAGCCCCCCCCCCCATGAACACTATATATTGCATGGTTCCCCTCTCCCTCCAGCAGCCAATTCTGGTAAAAACTCTCTGGAAATACGTATAAATTAGTATTTCTGGGGTTTTTTGTTTGTTTCTTTAACAGTATTTTCAGCCAGCAGGTACGTGAATCAGAAGATATTGATCCCACAGATATGGGGGTGTTGTTGTTCATACTGTATGCTATTTCGATACACATTTTGGAGTTTTAAAATTCCTTAGGGATATTTGAAGCACTGTACCCAGCCAATCCTTCAGATTATTTTTCCAGTCCATGTCTGCTTTTGTTAAATAAATAAGTGATATGCTTTCTGAACCTATGGTACCTTTTACCAAATGGCAGTGTTTTGCAAATGCTGGTTTGTAGACTTGAGAGCTTGTGTACAATATACAGCTGCAGGACCATTTGCCGTTGAGGTATCATCCCAGCGTTTTTATCGACGAAACGATCGTATGGGATTGTAGCCTGTGTGTTCTGATTCTCCGAAGAAGTAATCCTGTGGTGCCAAATTGGAAAATGATAGAATTTCTCTTTCTCATAGTTTATTGACTCTCCCTTGAAGTGGCGGTATAACACCTATGTGTCATGTGTCGTGCGCTCATGCCTTGTTTTTAGATTGACAATGAAGAATATGGAGAAGCCTTGTCGCTGGCCCAAACTTATGACCTCGATTCTGACCTTGTCTATCAGAGACAGTGGAGGAAATCGGCTGTTAGCATTGCTTCTATCCAGGATTACCTGGTATGTTTTCTTAGAAATTGGAGCCAGGGGTTGACCAATGGGTTGCCTTTCTTGAAAGATGGGCTTTTCTCTTCTCTTGCTCAGTCACCACCCCACCTATTCTCCCCTGAAAGACACCCCTGGAGGTTAGAGAACCCTCGTGAAGGTCCCGCGATGGTTCACCAGATGGGAAGTATTCAGCGGGGTTGTCTCAGCAAGGCACCTCTTGAGTCCAAGCCATTGTTGAATCTCTATGGCCTGTGTCCTTCATCGTCCGAAACCGGGTGTGAAAAATGACCTGCTGTCACGACCGTTCAGAAGGAATGGCATTCAGTTCCCCCCATGTTCCCCCTGATCTATAAGTCTTTAGTTGGACTGGGTTGGGGGGGGGAAGTTGGCCATCAATGTGACAGGGACGGGAGCTGGTGCAACCCAATGGGGGAAACACCCGCTGTGCACGCAGAAGGTCTGGCTTCTGCCTTGGCCAAGAGAGACCATGTGTGGAATCCCGGAGAGCCTCTGCCTGTCAGTGTAGGTCAGACATGGCCAAACTTTGGCCCTCAAGATGTTTTGCACCACAACTCCCAGAATTCCAAGCCTGTATTGCCAATAACAAAGGACTGTGGGAGTTGTGGTGCAAAACATCTGGAGGGCCGAAGTTTGGACATGCCTGGTGTAGGTAAGACCAAGCTAGACGGGTGGAGAACAGAACTCGGTGCCAGGTGTTTTTCTTCTGTGTGAATACGACGGCCTCTCCCTGCTTGAGTGTGAGGACGTTCTAATGAGTGCCTTGTGTCGTCTTCCTGCTTTCGTTTGTGGGCACAGAGCAAAATTAATAAGCGTTCCTGGGTTCTTCACGAGTGCCTGGAGAGAGTTCCTGAGAACGTAGATGCTGCGAAAGAACTCCTGCAGTACGGCTTGAAAGGAACAGACCTGGAAGCGCTGGTGGCCATTGGGAAAGGAGAAGATGGCGGCAGGTCTGTGGCTAATGCGCCTCCCTCGGTGCCTAATGCCCTCGGCCAGGTTCCGGGCCAGCTCTTTAATAAACAAAACGGTGATGGACAAGCCAGTGCAGGAACACGCTTCTTGCGTGGCTTTTTTGCGCTCTGGCCTGTTGACATGTTTTTAGTTGTTTTTTTAAAAAAAAATCTGTAACTTTTCAGAACAGCAGCGATAAAGCAAAAAAGGCAAGTGTGCTGCTTACGTACGACCCCGTGGCTCTTAAAGCACTCTCGGGGTGGGGGTGGGGTGAGGGCTTAACAGTAATCCCCCCAAAGTAACTTTCCGTACACTACATGTAACTGTTTTTGGTCAGTTGATATGCCCTATGGGATACTAGGAAAAAATCTAATTTCTTTTGCTGCTTTTGGCTCCCCTACAGCACGTTGGGAGTCATATAAATCATTGTTAAGCCACTTTTTTCCATATATTAGATAGCAGTGCTATTTTGAAGCTGAATGTTTGACAGGTAATAGACCACTCTTTTTTCATTGAGAACAAAAGAGGTATAAGCTATGCTCAAAATCTGGCAACTTAGATTTTGTTAAAATCCTCTTTAATATTCTAGATTAAGGTTGACAAACTTGTTCTTTTAATCTAGGTCTCATCAGGTTGTGGCCTGATTAAAGGAAAATCTAGTTAACTCTGTTTAAGAGGCTGTGTGTACATGTGCAATTACTTTTCCACCAAGCAGCAACATTCAGTGCATGATTCCTCCTTCTCCCGATTAATTTGTAGTAGATTAGACTGAGAAATAATGTGTGACCCATCAACCTGGCCGTGACAAATGCAGAACTGTTGTCTGCAATGCCCCCTCTTAATTTTCTTCGCCTCTGTGTGGGGCTCCGTCCTACACACGGCGGACTTTTCCACCCCTGTGGCTTCCGCCGCAACTGAAGCAAAAAAGGGTCATGGTGGGATTGGAGGGGAGGAGAAGCCCTCGGTGGAGGAGGGGAACAGAGGTGCAGGCACCCACGTGCCTTCGCGGGAGCCCTGGTTGTCTGCCACCTGACCCAAGAGGTTAGTGCCTGGAGAAAGGTTTATAACTGATGGTTAGATGAGATTTGCTTACTGTTTGCATATGTTCCAAAGAGTTATTTCTTACATCTTTGTTGAGATGATGCATGCATGATAGATCAGAAAAGCTTCTTCTTCTTCTTCTTCTTCTTCTTCTTCTTCTTCTTCTTCTTCTTCTTCTTCTTCTTCTTCTTCTTCTTCTTCTTCTTCTTCCTCCTCCTCCTCCTCCTCCTCCTCCTCCTCCCCTTAAGACTGTGTTTCTACTTCTTGGGAAAAATACTGCAGATGAGGGAAAGATTCCCCCTTCCACAAAGCAGTCTGCATCTTCCCCAGATCAGCTCAGAAGGATCTGAGCAATTCTGAGAAAGCTTTAACCCCAAAGGGAGAAAAGTCAAGCCGTGTTGCTCCATTTGGGCCACATTGAATGCCTTCTGCCATAGATTTTAAATGAGCAGCTTCCTTTTATTTTTATTTACAGTGATCCCCTGTCTATTGCAGGGGTTAGGGGCCCAACCCAACCCGCAGTAATTGAAAATCCACGATATGCGGATGCAGTTCAGGTCGGCCCTGGGGTGCCTACCTGGGGGTCTCTTGTACTTACCGGAGGCCTCAGAAATGATTTCCGGCGATCCAGAAGTCACTTCTGGTTTACCGGAAGTCACTTCTGGTTGGCAGGGCGGCCCTTTTGGGGCCTCCAGAAGGCCCGGGAAGGCCCTCCTCGCAGGCCCATTTGGGACAGTGCCAGGTTGGGGGTAAGTGTGGGAGGCCTGAAACAGGCTTTTCCCCCCTTAAGCCAGGGAGGCTTTTTTCATATACTTCAGTTCCGTGATATAGCGGGACTGCGGTATATGAACCGCAAAAGGGCGGGGGACCACTGTATTTATGAATATTTTTAACCCTGCCTTTCTCCTTAAAGAAGAATCCAAGGCGGCTTCCAGTAATGAGGGGCAATATACAGCCCAGTACAATTAAGACATGTTCAAGTTTCAGAACAGGAAATTGAGGGGTATGTTACAACCTTACAAGAGAACATTAATGCTAAAAGAGAATGCGAGCAGTTAAGAAAAGAGTATACGTTCCATGTAAAGCAAAGTGTTCTGCTTATATACCGCCCCATACCACTACAAGTAGTCTCTGGGCGGTGTTACAATTTTAATTACAGTGTGCAGGCTATACATTGCCCCCCCCCAGCAAGCTGGGTCCTCATTTTACCGACCTCGGAAGGATGGAAGGCTGAGTGAACCTTGAGCCTGCTACCTGGGATTGAACCCAGGTCGTGAACACAGTTTTACCTGCAGTACAGGCATTTAACCACTGCGCCACGAGGCCCAGTAATCATGTACAGTAGACTATCTAAAAGTTATGAGGGATGGGGAAATAACAATTGATGGTATAATGTCAATGTAATCCCACATGGAAAGATGCAGGCACAAAGTTGTAAGTGATTTATAAACACAAGTCTGTGTAGCTATATGTATGGTAGTCCCTCATTCAGGGAAAGCTTGCCTGAAGAGGAAGGTATTTGCCTGCTTCCAGAAAGATAGCAGAGATGGGGCAGTCCTGACCTCCAGTGGGAGGGAGTTCCAAAGTCTGGGAGCAGCAACAGAGAAGGCCCTTTCATGTGCTCTTATGGGGCACACCTGTGAGGGTGGCGGGATGGAGAGATGGGCCTCTCCTGATGACCTTCGCACCTGAGCCGGTTCGTACTGCGAGATTCAATCTTTGCGGTAGCGAGGACCCAGGCTGTAGAGTGCCTTGTAGGTCAAGGTCAGCACCTTGAATTGTGCCCGACAGCTGGTTGGCAGCCAGTGGAGCTGCTTTAAAGGGGGTGCCATGGGATCTCTGTACCCTGCCCCACTCAGCAATCTGGCCGCTGCGTTCTGGACCTGTTGAAGTTTCATGAGACGTTTCATCAGAAGCCCCACGTAGAGCGCATTACGGTAGTCAAGCCCGGACGTCACTAGCGTGTGTGTCACCGTGGCCAGAGCAGGTTTCTCAAGGAAATCTTTTAGGTTAGGAAAGTGTTTTAGTTCTAATTAAAAATGCAAACGAGCTGTGCAAACTTGTCCATGAAACGCAAAGCATTAGGACTGCAACAGCAGCTGCAGGGGGTTTGGTTTCAAGCCCCCTCCCCTAGCAGATGCAAAAAATGCAGAAGCATTGAATGCTATACCTTGCATGGTCTCAGTGTATTCTGTGAATACACCCTGGGAATGCACCTAAACAAGAATTCCTGGGGTGTTTAATATTTTCAGCCGACAGGGAATCCATGGCTATGATGGTGTGGGTAGGGAGATTGCACTGTCTAAGCAACAATGACTTCCTTAGAGGATGGTGTTAAATTTACTCTTTCGATTTTCTGTGCCCATACATTCATAACCCTGAAAATATTTGCACAGCACGATTCATATTGATTATAGGCTTTTGTTGATCCTTAACTAAGGGAAATCATGCTATATTTCTGGAGGAGAGTAATGCTTATTTTCTAAAAAGAACAGAAGGACTTGTAAGAATCTAAGACGTTCCCTGTAAAAGGCATCTGTTGTAACTGAGAGAGAAAGATTCAGAAGAGAGCTCTCTTGACCGAAATGAAAGGGTTTTTTCCCATTCATTGGTGGCTGTTCTTGTCCCAGATTTATCTTGCCAGGTGATGTCGATCTTGATGAACTTCTTTATGAAGAGTTTTTGACTCCTGAGGAGGAAGCAGAGAGCAGGAAGGAGCGGGAAGCCATGAGACACCAGGAGCTCCTTCAGTCCGTGAACTTCTCTGAGTAAGTGAAACACCAGGCTCAGTGTACACACACACACACACACACACACACACACACACACAGAGTCTCCAAGGGAAGGGTGTCTATTTTTAATCACTCCCGTTGGATCAGGAGGCAAGCACATAAGGAGATCCCTGCTGGATCAGGCCAAGGGCCCATCCAGTCTAGTTTCCTGTGTCTCTCGGCGGCCCCACCAGAGGCCTCTGGGAGCACATGAGGCAACTCGATGTCTCACCGATGTTTCCTCCATGCATTCCCCGAGTTTTGGTTCCAGATACGTTTCAGTGTTATTGCAAAGTCAACAAAGCTTATTTGTGAGAGCTGTTTTCGTTGTCTAAAGTTGTGTCCTAAGTCAGGCAGGCAGGTTCTCTGTCTGCCTGTCTAGCTTGTTTGTTTCAAAATGTCTAGTTTTTCTCTCCCCCTCACCCCCTTCCCTCTGCCTTGTTAAAAACAGGTTGACTTTGGAGCAGAAAGAACTTTGCCGCAGCAGGCTGAAGCTCCTAACCTATTTGGACTGTTTAGCAACGTACGAGGTAAATGTGGTGGTTCTTCCATTGTGGATCGTGCTTGCTGGCTAATGGGTTCCTAGATAATGACTCCATTCCCTTTCATTCTGACCATGTTGCTTTTGCATTCTTCTCCCTTGGAAGTCTTTCAGGTTTTCTACATAACAATACAGGCCCATAACCTGGGCGCACTCCAGGATGTTCCTACTGTTTACACAGCTGCTTCTATATTTTATCGTTTGTCTAGTACAGTGGTGTCCAAACTTCGGCCCTCCAGATGTTTTTGGATCACAACTCCCACAGTCCTTTGTCATTGGCAGTACAGGCTTGGAATTCTGGGAGCGGTAGTCCAAAACATCTGGAGGGCCGAAGTTTGGACATCCCTGGTCTAGTAGCTAGAGATGTGAAGGCTTGGAACAAAACCAGAAAAAATCGGGGGAAACCCGCCCCTCCCCCCCCATTATTTTCCCGGAATCCTTTTGGGGTTTTTTTTGTGAAAAATTGGAAAATTTGAAAAAAGAAAAAATGATTATGGAATGATTTAATTTAACATGATGAATGAAATCAGGTCAGGGTGTTCTAATATTTACCAAATCATTTCTAAAAAATATGCATAGTATCAGATTATACTAATTTCTGTGCACTGAGGACAAGCAAGTCCTAGGTTACAAACTGAACTCTCGAATGCAAGAACAAGATGCATTTCTCCCTTTAGGACAGTGGTTCCCGACCTTCCTAATGGATTCTGTTTTCGGTCCAAGCCCATTATTGTTCCCTCACCTGATTTGCAGTTGATCTGTCCATACTGTCTATACTAGATTCAGAGCCATGCCTGGCTCATGTATGATTTGAGATGGTCACTGTTCGCGTGTCATGTGCTCTGAATATCTTTTGTCCCTTTTTCCTTCCTCAGGAGATCCTTGGGGGACCTCATGCCGCTGAGCAGAGATACGATGCAGAGTTTTTCAAGAAATTCCGAAATCAAAATATGGTTCTTTCTGCAAGGACGTACGCACGGGTATGTTCTTCTGTTGAAACTGAGCTAGCAAAGGGATGGCACACGGTTCAGTTTTGGATGAATATTAACTGTTGCCGTCGCACAAATCGTATACTGTCTTTATACATTTACGGGGAATTGTATGTGCCAGTGTGATAGGGAGTTCTCTATGTGGATAGCCAAAGGTATTGCACTTGTAGATATGGCCTTGTCACTTCAAAAGGTAGCTCGTACATGGACTTGAAATGCTGAAAATTTTCAAAATTCTTGCTTCAGGTCAGAAATACAGTATATCCCTCAGTCCAGTCTTTCCCTCACCCCCCCCCCCAAATAAAAAGTTGGCTCTACATTTCTCAAATCAGTATCATTCCAAGGAAGTAAGCCACAGGGGAAGGGGCGTGGAATTGTAATTTTAATGTCTGACAGAAAAAAATTGGTTCTGGATAGGATCGATGGCAATTAATATATATTTTAGAGAAATTAAAAATTCAAACCCATTCAGGCTATTTGGAGCCAGGGGAAGACTTGTGAGCCACCTCTCTTTAAAACAATAGCTTTAGGAGTGAACAACAGTATGTTCAGCAGAAGGACGGAATGGTAAAACATATGATCCCTATCTGGGCAGCTGTACCTAGAGCTAAACTTTTGCTGACACAAAGAGCCAACGTGGGGTTCAGACAAAAGTCTAATCCTCGAGAAGAGACAGTCCCAGTGGTTGCCAGCCTTGCGTCACCCAGATGTTCCAGGACTGCAACTCCCAGAGACCCCAGGCAGCGCCGCTGGTGGCGGAGGCTTCTGGGAGCTGCAGTCCGAGATCTCTGTCGCTTTTCGCCCGTGTCACACCTCTCTCTCCGCTAACGCAAAGCCAGTTAGAGAGGATGAGACCCTGCTCATGTTTCCTGGCTGACTAGCAGCGTTGAGGCCAGCAGTGATCCGTCGGAAGGAGAGCATGTCTTTATGGAGCAGGGTTTTTTAAAAAAATTATTATCTCCAGAAAAAGCGCAAAGTAATAACACTTCAGTGCCATATTTTATTTGCTCACAATCTTCTTTCTTTTAAAAACATCTGTAGCATTTCAATAGGCTTTTTAAGGGAAGAAAATGAAGGGTTTTTTTTGCCACATTGTTTGTCATAAATAAAAACATGTCACAATATGTTTGTTTATATATAGGTAGATAGATAGATAGATAGATAGATAGATAGATAGATAGATAGATAGATAGATAGATAGATAGATATAGATATAGATATAGATAATGCAAGTAAGGTTGCAAGTAACCTTGCACACACACACAGAGAGAGAGAGAGAGAGAGAGAGAGAGATGCAGTTTCCATAATTTTAGGAAACGGCTGCTTATTAAAGAGAAGGGTTTATAGGCTCTTTTCCTGAATATGAAGTGTGAACGTTTCGTGCAGGAAAGCCATGTCGGAGCCCTGGAGATCTTGTTCACCTACCATGGATCCGGCTTGCTTCCCCATCGCTTGGTTCTTCTGTCTGATTTCCCCGAGACCACCTCTCCACATGAATATTCCTTTTTGCTGCCTGAAGCTTGGTAAGTGCATACGTGCTGAAATATCAATGCCGTAGTCACATTCTTCTTCTTTTGAAAAAACGCTGAGGTTTTTCTTTAGTTAAAAAAAAGTATCCATAATTAAAGAGTCCAAAAGAAAAGGTGCCTCCCCCCCCCCAAGACTGCTCTAACCGCCTGGAATGTTTTGTTTCAAAAGGTAAAGTCCGGAGGGTCATGTGACGTATGTACCCCCCCTGAAGTGTCATAGGGTTTTCTCTCTGTAAAGAGAAAGTAGAGTCCATCCCCATAATCTCTCAGGGTTCTTATGTTTGCACAAAAAGCAAAGCAAAGCAAAGTAAAGTGTTCTGCTTATATACCACCCCATACCACACTACAAGTAGTCTCTGGGCGGTTTACAATTTTTAATTACAGTGTGCAGGCTACACATTGCCCCCCCCCCCCCAGCAAGCTGGGTACTCATTTTACCGACCTCAGAAGGATGGAAGGCTGAGTGAACCTTGAGCCGGCTACCAGGGATTGAACCCAGGTCGTGAGCACAGTTTTACCTGCAGTACAGGCATTTAACCACTGCCACATCCAGAGCATTCTAGAGGGGAACAGCGGTGGCAAGGATTTGGTTGAATATTCAACTGCTTGCCACCGTACTTGCGTCCCAAATGGGAAACTCTGCTTAGTTGGGGGAGTTGCTTGGTTTCGTCATGGCTCACTTGAAGGGAGGAGAGGCTCCGTTTCCTCCTTCCTGGCTTCGTTGCCTCCTCTGCTGTCTTCTTTTCTCCACTGTTAAGTGGTCAGTTTCAGAGAGGTTGGCCATGTTCCCGAGACAGCAGCTGGGTAGTATACAGTACGGTACTAAAGGGAATCTAGACTCCGGGTGATACCTTCCTACGCCGCTAGAAATATTTTAAAAAGTTGCTAAAGAAAAGTTGCTGAGCTTTTGGGAGCAAACTCCCTTTTTCAAAGCAGGTATAAATGTTCAGGCATGACAAGAGATGTATTTTGCCAGGAGAGAGTTCGTAAATTCCAGCCGTCAACGGACCATGCTGCTTCGTGCCTTCCAAGAAGGAGCCTGGCGTCCATCTTGCTAAGTGAACTTTTAAGAACTTCCTTTCCGTTTCCCTTTTGTAACTCAAAAAACCCAGACTTTTTTCTTATCTCAATTTTCCCCCTAAACCCATGGATTTCTATTCTTCAGTTGAATTTTTCTTAAGTCGCGATGTCTTTAAGTGGAGGTACCACTGTACAGTCATTTCCTCAGCATTAAGCAGCTCACTCCTTAGATCATCAGTGCACAAATGAGAAAGCTTCCATTTTGAATTACAGCTCCAACAGTTTTTGTGTGTTCTTTAAAATGGTAATTGGGGGATATATATATATATCCTTCCACATAGAGTGCATAAGATAAAGCAGTGAGACTATGCTAGGACTAACCATCATAAACTCAGTCGCTGCAGAAGCAATGCCTTTCCCCTGTTGTTTCTCCCTGCCAGCTGGCAGTCGGTCTCTGAGCCTGCAAGGCTCATGCCAACCGCCACGATAAAGAATCCATGAACAAACTTGCCTGTTCAGGGTAGAGCGCCTCTCTTATGACAGCATATTCCGCAGTGGTTCACACTGCTTTACTTCAGACACTTCTGCTGTCTTCTCTTGGCAAAAGAGATTGGTAGGTATTTATATTGACATTTGGGATCCATCATTCTTAGGAGGTGCAACATTAATCTGATACTTGCATACACATTGAAATGTCTCCCACACAACCCTTTCCCTTTTCAAAAAAAAGGATGGATGCACTATCACAGTTGAGATGAAAGAAAACTGGTTCTTGCACCAACCGTTCCTATCTGTACATCAGTGTTATGAACCTATTTGCTACCAGTGTCTCGCACAAAGACATAATGCAGTATAAGACTTTAGCAGTATTAAGGAAAGTGGATTCTGGCACGTGGACTGTTTCTTATGTCTTGAATCTAATCTTGGGCGATGCTTAGTTACGTTTCTAGCCTGGCGTACTCCATTTAAATCTCCTGATATGTTGGGTTGATATACTTTGTGGAAGGTTCAGGCCAATGCTCCAGAGAGCTCTAGCCAGCACATAGGCGTCATGCGTAACCAAGAGTTGTTCCATTCTTCTCAGTACTGAAGAGCGCCGCTCCCGTCTTCTCCAGGTCTGGTCACCTTGGACCAAGTCAAGGCCATCTCCCTCAACACAGGCTGAGCTTTCTAGGCTCTCGCCGTTTGGAAGCTTTACTGGAAACTGTTGGCGATCAGAACTGGAGAGTTGGATGTGTGTGTGTGTGTGTGTGTGTGTGTGTGTGTGTGTGTGTGTGTGTGTGTGTGTGTGTGTGTGTGTGTGTGAGAGAGAGAGAGAGAGAGAGAGAGAGAGAGAGAGAGAGATGAATATGCGTGGGACATGCGGGAGAATTGTAAAACCAAAGCGCGTTTCTACCATTGAACAGAAGGAGGCAGTTGTTGCTCACGCTGAGTTCTGTGTTGGCGCTGAAGCCGCTGGGCTTTTGTCGACGAGGGACGGCGTGTTGAAGCCTCATTGGTCTACCTTCGGTGCCAGACAGAGGCTTCCTTGTTCCCCTCTTTGCTTCCCAAGAATTGGTCTTCATGGAAGACTCGCGTCATTGAACGACCCCCGCTGAATTTGGATGGGCGTTCCACCACAGCCTTGCTCTCTAACGTGGCATGTGCGGCATTGGAAGCAATAGGAAGGTCTTGAGGAAGTGAGGGAGAGACCTCGCTGAGAGTGGAGGGTTTGAGGGGATAGGGACTGAACCGCCAACCCCCCAGCTTCAGGACTGGTGGAGGGAAGGAATGGCCTCTTTAGGGGGGGGGCGTGTGGGTTTGCCGGGGGTGGAGAGAAGGAAGACCTTCGCTACAGAACACGTTGAATATTGCTGAGTTTGTTGGCCAACATAATTAGACGTGGCTCCTATTTCACCAGAATGTGAAGCCCTTTTCAGTTTTTAGGAATTGGAGGCTGCACATTCACAACTTAATCACCTGTGAAGCTGGGTTTTTTTAGTTTTTTAGTTTTTAGCAAGCCGTTTAAGAATTGCAAGAGCACCCCCGATGAGCTGTGAAGAAACCCGTTGTTTTTGCATCACACTCATAATTGGAAAGCAACCCCACCTCTTCCCTTATTGCCACTGACCACGTGCTGCACTTGGAAACATAGATTGTGCTGGTAAATCTTTTCCCCATTGAAGCTGGTCATTCACATTCTGGGATGTGCTTTTTTGGGGGGGGGTTAAATGTCTTTTTGTGGGGTCCCTTCATGTAATTCCAAGGAGAGGTGCCTTGGTAGCTCTGCTTCCACGTTCAGCAGATGCAAAAAAAACAAAAACCTCAGCCTGTATCACAGGGCCGCCTAAAAATTGTGAGCAGGAGCCATGATGGGATGGATGGCCTGATTTGCTGTGGGTTTAGGTGATGCTGCCCACCTGTGTCATTCTGCAGCCGTTGACCTTGCAGTCTAGACTTGGAACTATAACACAGGCCAGCTGCACTGCAGGTAGCGACCATTGAAATTTGGTACCAGCGTTTTCTTGCTTATTATACGTTCGATTGTGTTACTGTCTCCTCCTTGTACTACTCACTCCATCCCCAGGAGTGGAAAACATTCTGTTTCCTTTGTCACATCTCTCTCTCTCTCTCTCTGTCTGTCTCGTAAAGACGGCAGGATTGATTTTTAACAACTCAACCACCCAGTGTCAGTTGCTGTGAATTTTTCCCCCCTGGAACTCTAAACAAACCTTACTAGTGAAACATGTGGGTCGCTAGGGCGGTGCGATGCAGACAGTTTTTGGACTGTTTCCATCCATCAAAGGAAACGAAAAAATTACAATAACTTGCTGTCTGAGCCCTAATTCTGATATATTCTTAAACAGTTTTTATTTCACTCTCTCTTTCCCACACCAGAATAATAAGGCACTTATAGTGACACATTAGGTGCCGGTGGAGAATGTTGTAATTCTTAGTGCTTATGATGGCTCAGAATAAAATCCTTATTTCCAAACCTTTCCTTCCCACCCAGTTCCCTGGAAGAATATGAAGGCTTTAATAGATAACACATTTTTAAAATATTATTAACCTTTGGGAGAAAATGGCATTTGCTAGCTTAAATTATGGGATTTTATTAGATTTTATATTACCTAATTCAGAGCATGATAGTTGGCTGCTTCTTATTGTGTTAAGAATCTTTAAAAAAATAAGTTTAATGGACTTTTAAAAAGCATCTTTCTAAATCTTGGATGGCAGTATTGTCACATACCAGGGCTTTAGTATGCTGTGTATCAAGTAGACAAATACGGAGATAGCAGTTCATCGGCTTTTGTCATTTTTGCAAGAAGCATAAGGTGATTTCCTTTTTTCTCATAAAAGTGGAAAGCTGATGAGACAACCAGATCGAAATCTTGCCTTCTGAAAGTGCAGTTCATTCCTTGGAAGCTTTTAAGATTGCACGGCACACAAGACACCTCCTGATTATGATTTTTTTAAAACTTTTGAGGCAGTGCTGTCATCATCATCGTGCAAATCTCTTACCCATCCAGTCACCCCAAGCTTAAGGGTAATCTGAAAGCTTCCTGGCTGATAGCTGGAAATGCAGTTTTAGAACCGAGGCCCCCTGAATTAAGTTCCTTTCCCTGACTTCTGCTGGGGGGGGGGAGGCGGATGAGAGGAGGTTGTTTTGACCGATTTCCGCTCTTCCTCGCAGTCTCCTCTGTGTGTCCCTCCTCTTCTGGTCCCCAGAGGGTTTGCAGATCCTGCACTTGATAGAAGCGTCTTTACTTCTTAGATGTAGATTTCTCTGCACCATGCCTGCCTTCCTCTCCTTTTCTACACTTGGGTGTATTCATCACCTCTCAACTGCTATCGAATGTCATTCTTGATGGCCATAAATGAAGATAGATAAGCAAAGCAAAAGCAAAGTGTTCTGCTTATATACGGTACAGCCCCATAGCACTTTGAGCACTCTCAGGGTGGTTTACAATTTAATTATGCAAGCTACACATTCCCCACCCCCACCGCCAGCCAGCTGGAGACACATTTTACCGACCTCAGAAAGATGGAAGGCTGAGTGAATCTTGAGCCGGCTACTTGGGATTGAACCCCAGGTCGTGAGCACAGTTATAGCTGCAGTACAGGGATTTCACCACTGCACCACGAGATAACTACCATGTTGCCACCTTTTCAATTTCTCTTACATTTCACATCCATGTAATGAGACTGCAGAGACTCCCTTTCCATGCATGTGATGGTGAGTTGCCTTCAGTCAATCAGCCCATCAAATTCCATGCAGTCTGTGAAAACTTCTGCCAAATAGAACATATTCATCTTTAAGGAACCACAGTGAGAGCTGGGAGAGTGACAACAGATAACACAAAATACTTCTTTATCCTGTGTGTTGTTAGTCTGTGGAATTCCCTGCCGCAAGAGGTGGTGATGGCTTCTAGCCTGGATGCCTTCAAAAGGGGATTGGACAGATTCCTGGAGGAAAAGCCCATCACAGTTTACAAGATGTGTCATCTCCAGGCTTAAAACCAGGGTCCTTCAAGGGCCAGATGCAGGGGAGTTTGTATCAGGAGACAGAGATCTAGTCGCGTGCACTCCCAGAGGCATCTAGTGGGGCCACTTGTGAGATACAGGAAGCTGGACTAGATGGGCCTTTGGCCTGATCCAGCATGATGGCTCTTCTTATGTTCTGATGTCCTTAATGTTCTTTGTGGTTTCTGTGAACCCCGTGCTCTGTGGCTTCAACGTTGGGCAATGATTCCATCCCATTTTAGCCAGAGTTGTGGAAGCTCTGATGAATTTGAGACTGAGATATCTGGTGGCTTCTACTTGCACGAATATAACTGGGTTGGGAATTAATCTGCGAAAGAATTTTGCTACCAAAAGAGAAGGACAGACAGATTATGAATGAATGACTCTCACCAGGCCTGCTGGGCGTAGCTGAGACGGTTTCCCTGCCTGCATCTCACAAGTCAGTTCTCTGCGGTCTGTTCTGTTTTCAGAGAGCGTGATCAGTTGAAGAAAGAGGTCCTAATTTGGGACTTTTTGTGGAGTGGTCTGGTGCAGTCTTGTCTCCCTGTAATTACATCATGTATAAGGACAAAACACTCCAACAGAAATCTGGCCGGTGCTGAAGCTGGTCCTTTACGGTCCATCTGTAGGCTACCGGGCTTTGGGGGTGGGGATGGGGTGGGGGCCGTTCCCTGATAGATGGAAGGGGGTCACTTGAAGGGAGAGGGCTCCCTGCAAAACAATGCTTTCCAAAGTGACCAGACACACCCCTTTCGTGCTGTATTATGATTATATCCTAACTCACCCTGCTGTTCTTCCGGTGGCTTTTGACTGCAGGGCATGGCCAGTATCAGGGTCGCCAGAATCTTTTTGGGTTTTTTGGGGGGGTGAGGTGGGGTGGGATGACCGCCAGGCGCCACATCCAGTCATTGGCTGAAGGAAAATCTCAAGATGAAACCGAGGACAGCTCCCCCGCTCCCCTGCTCCCCCCCCGGTAAGGTTTCGTAGCTTGCATTCCCGTTTTCTCCCGAGGGTTGGGAGACCCTTGGCCAACAGCAAGCAAGGTGGCTTGAGAGGCCCCTTTTTTGAGGGAGGGGAAACCATCTAAAGGGGGTCTCTCTCCCCCGTCACTGCCAGAAGCCGCCCCTGGACCAAAGACTCTTCCGTGGACAAAGAAATCTCCGTGGACCTTCTGGCTCCGTGGAAGAGCGTGCCAGAATCTTCCAGAAGGGAGCGGGAGAAGAGAAGGAAGGCGTTTGCGAGCAGATCAAGAACCGAGGAGGGAGAAGCTTGGAATTCAACATGGCCAGCAATGTCTCATCTAACTACAGCCTTTGGCTGGCAGCCTGTTGTCATCGATACCTGCGTCTCCCTTTTAGCCTCCCCCCCCCCATGACTAATAACCTTATCTGTGAGCTGCTGGGAATCATCAGAAGGCAGTAGTTTCATATCTTAGATAAACACTTGACGCGCCCCCTCTGTTCAGAGTGTGTCCCTACCTTGAAAGGGAAAGAGGACTTGGCAGAAGGCGATACGTTGTTGAGATGTGGAGACAGGAGGGACATTCTGTCACTTCTTTTGCTTATGTTCATTTTTCTTATTTCTCTCCTTTAACAGGGACACCATTGGAACTCTTGGGTTATTGTGGGCATTACGGCCCTTTGAATTTAAGAGTTAATTTCTCGGGAAAATAATGCCAGGTGCCAGCATTAGAAATGCGCATCATCCAGGCGTTGTAATTTCCTGTTTTTGTTTGCAATGCATTAAGCTGCAATACTGCTGCGTTATAGCCAATGTATTAGTCTCACAAAAGTCAGGAAATTCAAATAAATGACTCCCTTAACAGTTGTAACTTTCCTGAGGAGCGCATTATGGTGGCAGTAAAAAGAAGGGAGGAGATCGCATTTTAAGATGGCACTTCATGTGTGTCTTCTCTGTCATTTTCAGATTTTCCTCCTAGGCTGTGTCTTTTCAGGCTCTCTCTCACGGCACTTCCTCCCTTATTGTCAAGCCTCTGTTGTGAGTGGCAGTGGTAGCGTCGTTGGTGGGCTCAGCAGCGATTGAAATGGGGTTTGCAGGCTTTGAGTGGGATCTTTCTTCCTTCTGCCCCGCTGACTCCCAAGTCTCTGGACAGAGATGAGTGATGTGAACAGTTCTGCAGCCTATACAATAAGGAGGTCCATGCGCGGCACTCTCAAACAGGAGAACCCATGGAGACATTGATTTGAACGTATATGCTAACGCATATGGCTAGCAAGAAAATACAGTGGTACCTCTTAAGACGAACAGCGGCGTAGCAAGGTTTTGGGACACCTGGGGCCAAAGTGGTTTTTTGTGCCCCTCTGGCCCTTCCTAACTCCCATCCCATCCACCCAGCAATCCTGCAGGCGTGGGGCTGGCACGCGTGCATGCCTTACCTTTCCCACGTGTGGCAACAAAGTTGGAGGAGGAGGAGGAGGTTGCTGCAGCCACTGCTCTCGCACGCCTGCCTGCCTGCCTACAGCTGGACTCGGAGATGGCGGGCGGGGGGTGGTGGGGGGCGGTAGGCAATTTTGTTGTCGTTCAGTCATGTCCAACTCTTCGTGACCCCATGGGTCTTCCTGTCTTCCACTGCCTCCCGGAGTTTTGTCAAATCCATATTGGTTGCATCGATGACACCATCCAACCATCTTATTCTCTGCCATCCTCTTTTCCTTTTGCCTTCAATCTTTCCCAACTTCAGGGACTTTTCCAAGGACTCCTCTCTCCTCCTCATGAGGTGGCCAAAGTACTGGTAGGCGATTTGGCACCCCCTAATTGCTGCGTCCGGGACGCCCCAACCCCTTGCCCTCCCCACACCACGCTCCTGAAGACGAATACCCTATAAGACAAAAAACTCAAAAGACAAATGAAATTTCCGGGAATAGGCAAAATTCTTAAGACAAATTTTGCCTATAGGATCCCTGGCAAGACAAATTCAATGCATTCGTCTGGGAAACTGTTAAAGCACATTTTGTAGGATGGATTTTTCGTAAAAAGAAATGCCCCAGGGAATGAATTAAATACATCTTTAGAAGTACCACTGTAATCCAAGTCAAAGCAGATCCGACAGATCATTGTCCAATTTTCCCTGGAGTGCTTTCACGGTTGGAGTGCTCACCACCTGCTTTTGTAATTTGTTTTGTTGTCGTACTGCTCTAACAGTTAAGAAAATGTTCCTGATATTCATCCTGAATCTAGCAGCTTCCAGTAGCTTGAGCCCATGATTATGTTTCCTGCACTCTGGAATGATCAAAACCAGATCCAGCCCCTCCTCTTTATGGTATTTGAAAATTTAAGTATTTTAAAAGTGCTATTCTATCTCCCCTCGGCCTTCGTTCTTCAAGGCTAAGTGTTGACTGTGAATAGAATATGCTTAATGTAACGGGGACGGCTGTTTGCAAGGCCCCTTTGAGTATCATAAAACAAGTAGATCTCAACAAATTACACAGTTGCCTCTTCTTCAGAAGGGTCCCTCTTCTAATCAAGGCAGGATATGGTTCTATCGTTTGCTTTTTCCATGCCAATGAAAATGAAATAATTCTGAATCTTGTGGCCGGCATCTCATCCTATTCAGCCCGTTCTGGCTTGCCATCCCCTCTCCTTCAGAAAGATTTCTGTTCACACAGAAATTCATACTTTTCCAAACTTTTGCTCTTTGAAATGTTATTGATGTTTGAAAGTCTTCACTGCCAGTACCATATAGTTAAAGATGCTTTTCTTCTTAAATGCCATATTTGACTGTATGCTTGCTTTTGTTTAAATCTTTCCCTGAAGCTGAGTTGCCTTCAAACGGCTTGTCAGTAAATTTTGCACAGCAGGGAAGTAGCAACCAAGGCTGACAGCCCCAAGTGCCTCAGATACTGTGTTTTTTAAATGCTTGGAAAGGTTTTTTTCCTGCTTGCTTGCTTGTTTGTTTTAGCACGGTTTGGTTTGGGTCTTGTCATTTTTATCAAATAATTTTGGATTTTAAGGAAGGGCTATCCTAAAAAAGTATGCCCTGGATTCTAATCACATAGGGTTCAGAGAGACTCCTGACCATTGAAGCACAGGATATTATGTAAGTTGTGGTAGCAAACTGCTGCTAATTAATAGATAGTTGTGTGCCTTTTATGCAACCAAGTTTGTGACTAGGCCCCTGATGGAGACTTTGTTCTTCAGCTGTGATTTGTTACTCCAGAATAAAATCCTTATAGCATCTTATCAAATAGCAAGTACAGTACAACCCCCTTATCTGCTGATTCGCTATCTGCAGATTCAGTTACCCGCGGTTAGTGATCGGGGGGGGGTCAGCAAGGAGGGGGAAAAGTTAAAAAAAAAACTTGCCGCCACTGATGCCCTCCGCCGCCACCGCAGGCCAGCTAGGCAGCCTTCGGAGGAGACCTCACTGTGGTTGAGATCCCGGAAACAAAGAGTAGGTGTCAATGGGAAATTTTCACCATGGAGAGAAGTGAAAAGCGGTGTGCCCCAGGGATCTGTCCTGGGACCGGTGCTTTTCAATCTGTTCATAAATGACCTGGAGACAGGGATAAACAGTGAGGTGGCCAAGTTTGTGGATGACACGAAACCTTTCCGTGTGGTAAAAACCAGAGAAGATTGTGAAGAGCTCCAGAAGGATCTCTCCAAACTGGGGGAATGGGCTGAGAAATGGGAAATGCGTTTTAATGTAGCCAAATGTAAAGTAATGCATATTGGGGCGAAAAATCCAAACTTCATCTATCAACTCATGGGCTCTGAGTTATCCGTGACGGATCAGGAAAGAGATCTTGGTGTGTTGGTGGACAGCTCCATGAAGGTGTCTCCCCAATGTGTGGCAGCGGTGAAGAAGGCCAATTCCATGCTAGGGATTATCAAAAAGGGGATTGAAAATAAAACAGCCAACATTATAATGCCATTATACAAAACAATAGTAAGGCCGCACCTGGAGTATTGTGTACAATTCTGGTCACCGCATCTCAAGAAAGACATAGTGGAACTGGAAAAGGTGCAGAAGAGAGCGACTAAAATGATTACTGGGCTGGGGCACCTCCCTTATGAGGAAAGGCTAAAACATTTGGGGCTCTTTAGTCTGGAAAAAAGGCGCCTGAGGGGGGATATGACTGAGACGTACAAAATTATGCAGGGTGTGAGTAAAATGGATAGAGGGAAGCTCTTTTCCCTCTCACAAAATACCAGAACTAGGGGACATCCACTCAGATTGAGGGATGGGAGAGTAAGAACAGACAAAAGAAAATATTTTTTCACCCAGCGTGTTGTTAGTCTGTGGAACTCCCTGCCACAGAATGTGGTGATGCCATCTGGCTTGGATGCCTTCAAAAGGGGATTGGACATATTCCTGGAGGAAAAATCCATCACAGGTTACAAACCATGATGGAGATGTGTAATCTCCAGGCTTAAAACCAGGGTACTTAAAGGGCCATATGCAAGGGAGTGGTATCAGGAGACAGATATATAGCCTAGTAATACACAGAGTCCACTTTTTCTTTAATTCTCAATGTCATTCTGTCCATCTCAACACAGTCTAATTTTTTTTGTATAATTTGTTCCTCCTTAGGTATGTTTCCTTTTGGGCCCAAGCTATTCTAGCAGCAGTCAAGATATGTAGTAAAATATGGGGTGATTACGTAGTAAACTCATTAGGGTTAGCTGTTTCAAGTCAGATTAAAGCCAAAATGATATTAGGTAGTGATTGCCGTTCTCCTGCTTTGATGTTAAGAGTCCATGGGTGTTCTTGTTGGTATTCTGTGTGTCAACACTTGCCCCCCTGCCATCCAGATATGAGAATAAAGAAAAGGTAAGATGCAGACTGCATGCCATAGTTAGTGCCGTGTTCTGTGAAACTATACACCCTGTCTTTCTTTTTGTGATCAGAAGGAAGCTTTGAGCAGTTAAAAAGAGGTTTGGAGCCATGCAGCCATTAAAACAAAAGCAAAACTAGACTATGGGTGAGACCTTCATAGGCTGCTAGAAGAAAAAATAAAAAAAGTTGCTGAACTTTCGGGAGCAAGCTCCCTTTTTCAAAGCATTTCAGGCAAAAATCAAAAATCAAAACAAAACAAAACAAAAGACACAAACATGTGGCACCTTAAAGGCTAACTTTCATATTTTAATGTAACGTTTCGTGCACATGTGCACTTCTTCAGACATATATAGCAGCAGAATGAGGTGTGAGATATAATATGAGCTGAGATATACATTTCATAGCAGCTAATTGACTGTAGCCTAGATATCATTGGCTGTAGCATATAGAGGTGTGTGTGGGGGGGTGTGGATAGGGGAGGGGAGGGAGAGGAAGGGGAGAAGAGGAGGGACAGTTAATTAGTAGAACTGGTGAGAACATTAAATGGTGAGTTAGAGCTGTATAGTTTTATGGTTTTATGGCTCACGCCAGCCTATGTTATGTTTAAAGTGTGGGAAGTAAATTTCTCAAGTGACAGAAACCAGATCAGGTCAGAGGGGTAGTGGAAAGGACAGGGTGATGGTGGGGGGCAGAGAGAAAATGGAAGTTTTAAAGTTCGAGTCCATGAAAAGAATGATAATGTAGAGTTTTTACCTTACAGTCCATGTGAAAGTGGCAATCTGGTAATATTACAGTTGATAATGACTCAAGAACCCCCAACTAATGTTCAATCCCTTATTGTGTGTGTCCATCATGGATATAAATCTTATTTCAGCTGTTTCCCTTTGTATTCTTAATCTGTAATGATTCTGTTCCAAAACGGTGACCTTCAGGTCCTTCAAGGAGTGTCCAGGTAAACTGAAGTGATTTGAGACAGGTTTCTGTGTATCGTGGTTTCTTATGTCAAACTTGTGTCCATTGATGTGTTTTCTTAGAGATTGTCCTGTTTGTTCAATGTAGAGAGCAGAAGGGCATGGATCACATTAGTTGAAGAGCAGGTGAAGTTGCCCTTGATACTGTATTCAACATTGTTGTGTCCTGTGATTGTGTTGCCCGAGTAGATGTGTGGGCAGTAGAGATGGGCACGACTCAAAAAAATGGTGTTTCGTTTGTCGTTTGTCGTTTAGGGGGTCTGTTTCGGTTCGTTTTCGTTTTTCATGAATTTTTTTGAAAAAAAAAATTCGTTTTCGTTTCGTTACGTAACGAAACGAAAAAAAACGAAAACAAAAATTGCTGTTTCGTTAGCATTCATTACAGTTCAATGTATTTGCCACAACGAAAACGAAACGCACGACAAAATTTCTGTTGTTTCGGTTCGTTTTGTTTCATTTTGGAGACAAATTCGTTTTTCATTTCGTTACGTAATGAAACGAAAAAACGAAAACGAAAACAAAAAATTGCTCATTTCGTGCCCATCTCTAGTGGGCAGAGTTGGCATCGGGGTTTGTGGCAAGGTTTAGTTCCATTGTCCATGTTCCTCTTTTCTAATCTTGTGTGCATTAGTATTTTTTTGAGGTTGGGAGGTTGTCTGTTGGCAAGTACGGGTCTCCCACCAAGAGCTTTGGAGAGTGTTGTGTTCTTGTCAAGAACAGTCTGGAGATCATTCACGATGCGTGTGAGTGGTTTCACTTGTGGACTGTAAGTGACAACCAGTGGTGTTCTGTCATTTGGCCCTTTGGATATATCTTGTAGCAGTTTATCTCTGGATATGCGTCTTGCTTTGTTGATTTGTTCCTTAATCATGCGAGGTGGGTATTGTAGTCTGAGGAAAGCATTTTGTAGATCCCTAAGTTTGGCGTCTCTATACTGTGGGTCAGAGCAGATGCGGTTGTATCTAAAAGCTTGGCTATATACAATTGATTTTGTTGTGTGTTCAGGATGGAAGCTTGAAGAATGCAGATAGGTGTATCGGTCAGTTGGTTTCCGGTACAGTGTGGTACTAAGATGCCCATGTTGTAGTTTTACAGTGGTGTCCAGAAAGTTCACCTGTTGTGTGGATTGTTCCAGGGTGAGGTTGATGTTTGGGTGAAACTATTGAAGTCCTGGGGAAATTTGTTAAGGGATTCCTCTCCATGGGTCCAGACCAGAAAAATGTCGTCAATGTATCTCAAATAGAGAAGTGGGTGCAGTGGCTAAGAAAGTGTTGTTACAGGTCAGCCATGAATATGTTAGCATATTGTGGGGCCATGTGAGTGCCCATTGCAGTTCCATTGATCTGGAGGTAGTTTTTATTGTCAAAAGAGAAATAGTTGTGTGTGAGCACAAAGTCACAGAGGGTGGTGATTATGTTGGATTCTTCCTTGTTTTGGTTGGTGTTTGTGATAGCTTGTAGTCCATCTTTGTGTGGTATGTTGGTATAGAGAGCTTCTACATCCATTGTAGCTAGGATGGTATTATCTGGAATGTTCTGTGTAGACTGAAGTTTTCTTAGGAAGTCTATGGTGTCCCTTACATAACTGGGTGCATTGGTAGCATAGGGTTTGAGAACATTGTCCAAGTATCCAGGTATTCCCACTGTGATGGTGTTGATGCTTGATACAATTGGTCGACCCGGGTTACCTTGTTTATGTATTTTTGGTAGAAAGTAGAAGGTTGCTGGTTGAGGTTCTTGTGGTGTATCCTGCAGGATTTGTTCACATACGTTTCCAAGGAGGTCTTTCATGATTATTCTGTAATTCCTTTTGGCATTTGGTGGTTGGATCTGTAGTTAGTGGCTGGTAGAATTTGGTGTTTGATAGTTGTCTTTGGGCTTCCTGTCCGTAGCTTTATTTGTCCATGATGACCACAGCACCAACCCTTGTCAGCTTCTTTGATCACTATGTTGGGGTTGCTCCTGAGGCTGTGTATAATAGCATCACGTTCAGTTTTTGTGAGGTTATAGGTTAAGTGTGGTTCCTTGTTGATGATCTCAGTCCTGGCCCGGTGGCGGAAACATTCAATGTAGAGGTCAAGTTCTTTGTGGCGGCCTTCTGGGGGAGTCCAAGTGGAATTCTTTTTGTGGTATTGTGGTGCAGGTGGAGTTGCGGTAGTATCCTCATGTCATTGGGATATTTCCACATCTTGTTGTGTGTATTGGGGTTCAGCTGCAGCATTTTCGTTCTGGTTTTTGTCATTGTTGTGGGAAAATTCTTTGAGTCGTAGTCTGCGGAAATAGGCTTCTAGATCTCCACAGAGATGTCTCTTCTTCTGTGTGGGCTTGGTGGGACAGAAGGACAGACCGCAAGTAAGGACGGATTCTTCTGGTTGGCTTAGTTTGCAGCTGGATGAATTTATGATGTTATTTTGTAAGTCCATGTTATCATTGTTGTGAGTCAGGTGACTGTGTAGTAGATGTCCCAGTTTCTTGTTCTTCTTTTCTTTTAGTGAAGTGAGGTGTGTTTCATAGATATGTTGCCTTGTAGTGTTGAATATTTGTTCAGAGTCTCTTGCAGAGGGTTGGTTCTGTATATGGCGTTCAAGAGTTGCAATATTCTTTTGTATTACCCTCTGTTTGCTGTAGAGGATTTTGATCAGGTGGTTAAGCAGCTTCTTGAATAGAGTATTGCACCATCTATCTCCGTAGATTGTCACGAGAGAGTTCTTAAAAGTCAAATTAATGCTGACCTTAAAGAGTGGCTCAGTTGTCTGTGTTTTACAAATTGCATTACCAAGTAAAGCTGGTTTACTACTTCAGTCCTTCTTTATATAAAATATTTCTTTTTATTATTATCATAGTTGTTAAATCCAAGATGTAGGAGGTCTTGGCAAGGGAAGGGAGAGATGATTGCTTGAGGGGAGCTCATTAGGAAGCTCATTAGGAAACGAGCAATGGAAGCTGAAACAGAGAGTAGGTCCCTTGAACTGTAAATCAGAACAAACAGATGAAGTAGCGTAAAAGTGTACAGTTATGTCAGTAATAAATACTCACAGAACTGAATTTGGATTCAGGGCACACCTACGAAAGGTCTTGGAGAAGCAGACGTCTGCTCCCCCTTTTCCTCCCAGCAGCTTCTCCAAAAGATACATAGGGGGTTCATAAAATATTCTGAATGGAATAATAATAATAATAATAATAATAATAATAATAATAATAATAATAATAATAATAATAATAATAATAATAATAATAATAATAATAATAATAAAGTGATTGAAAATGAGCATGAAAAATTTCTTTGGGACTTCTGAATACAGACAGACAGGTTTTTGGAGCATAATACCCCAGATATTGTGAGAAGAAAAAAAAGTGTGGATCATTGATGTTGCTATACCAGGTGATAGTAGAGTCACCGAGAAACAGCTTGAAAAAAATGGCCCGATATCAGGATCTGAAAATTGAACTTCAGAGACTCTGACATAAACGGGTACAGGTGGCCCCAGTGGTCATCGGCACGCTGGGTGCGGTGCTTAAAGAGCTGATGATGATGATGATGATGATGATGATGATGATGATGATGATGATCATCATCATCATCATCATCATCATCATCATCATCATCATCATCATCATCATCACCATCATCACCACCACCAGCACCACCATCATCATCTTTATTTTTATGGTGTGATAATGAGAGGGAGAAAGGGGAGCGATCCCCCCCCAGGGTGGCGTGTCTTGGATGAGAAAGGATCTGGTGGGCTGTGTTGATTGTGTTCCAGCTGTGTTGAATGTGCCTAAATCTAAGCTTGAACTTGCTGCTGATTAAACTTAGACAGACATGGTCGCACTTTTGCATTTCCCTGTAGACTGGATTTTTGCTTAAGAGTAAGCTTGTTTTCATCTTCACCTTTTGTTTGCTATCGATCCTGTCAGAGGAGGGTGTGGGTGTCCTGAACTTGCTGTAAATCAAAAACACACCCTGCAACAGACTAAGCCTGATGTATAATGAGACATTTGCACTTTTTTTTTCTTTTTTCAAATACAAGCCGTTCCCCTAGGAAGGTCTTCTTTTTAAGGATTGAAACGATAAACCATAAGGCGTCATTTTGAGGATTTGTTTATATTTTAGTTTAAGGATATCCCGTTATCTACAGAGCGACTGAGTTCACATCAGCTTTGAGGCCATTTTGTGGAAGAGGATGTCTGCCTGTCTTTGAAAGCAGGGACCCTCAAGAATCGCTCGCATAGGCAATTTCAGTGCTGAGACCATCCCAAGAGGTGCGGTCCAACTAAGTTGCATGCATGGCCACTCCTTATCCCTGATCTATATAAAATGGCATTTTCCTGCTGTGCAGCTCTGACTGCATAATGAAAGGAATGTCACTGGCAGTGGCAGACTGCTGTTAATTGCAGTTTAAATAAATAAATAAATAAATAAATAAATAAATAAATAAATAAATAAATAATCCTGAATCTTTCACAGCTAGAGATCTCCCCCATTCTGCACATGGAGCTATACAGTAGAATATTGGCTTCTCTGGGTAATACACATGCTTCTATTACGCATCTTCATTTTACATATAAAAGCATAATACTGTGTGTGAACAGTACCTTAATTTCCCAAAGAGGTTGCTGGCAGGAGCAGAAACCGCTGAGGGAAAGACGCCCCATGCCCGAAAGCAGAATGTGCCTTCTGCTTTCAGGCACGTGGAGTGTCTTCTCCCCCCCCCCGAGGCTTCTGCTCGTGCCACCAGCCTCTTTTTCAGGCACCTGAAAGCCGAAGGGACTAGCCTCCCCCCCCCACCCCGCTGTGTTTCCTTTGGCTTCAGATAACCCAAAAGGAGGTTGGTGGGATTGAGCCAAATGCACCACAGTGAGGATCCCAAAACGCGGTTTCCCATAGAAATGCATCGAAAACCAGTTAATCTGTTTCCTTTTTTTTTTTTTTTTACTGTTTTCTGACCTCCGGAACAGACTCATTGTTTTTCAGTGCATTCCTATGGGAAACCGCGCTTCTAGATACAAAATGTTCATGATACGAAGGTTCCCTTGGAACCCATTAATTTCATATTTAGAGATACCACTTTACAAATCATCTCATGGAAACAGTAAATGAGTAGGCCAATGAGGAGTTTTTGGTATGTTGAGAGATTTTTCTAGCTTTCAAGTGCCTGAGTTATATTTAATCTGTTCTTCAATACATTCTTTGGAGTGGCACTTTGGAGTTTTGTGCTTAATTTTAGGTGGCATACTTTTTTTCTTTTCTGGCAGAGAACAGATACCAATTCCTAGGCCCTTTGAAACTTCAAACCCTTCAAACACCAAGTGTAAAAACTTCTATCTGCTGGGCGAAGGGGGAAAATGCTATAAAGAGTGCAGTTGAAAGCCCAGATGCCACCTGTGAGGAGGAGAGAGCTGGCCATCTGTGTGCTTCTAAATGGGGGCTTCTAAGGCAAATGAGATGGCTGAGTTAGCTGGGCTTGATGGGTCCTTGTCTTCCTTGGAGAACGTACTTCTAAGGGGCATTTCAACAGTGGAGGGGTATTGTGAGCAAGGCGCAAGAGAAGGTGCGCCCTCCTCTCCAATCCAACCCGCCAATGGGGGGGACACACACACAGCAATTAGGAAGGGAGTGGAGAAGGATAAAAGGGAGGAGGCGGGAGAGATCGGGCAGTTAGGGACAGGGCAGGTGGGGACGGAGGTGGTGGAGGGAGGGAAAGGTTGTGCTGCGAACGAGAGAGGAAGAGCTGTACGAGAGGTAGTCCAGGAGGATCCGTCGACCGGAGAGTGGGTCTCCTTCCGACTACCTCGTGAAGCAGCCGAAAGGGAGTGGAAAAGTAAGAAGGCGTGGAAGGCTCCGTTCTAGGGGCAGATTGCTGAACGGACAGAACGGAAACGGGCAGAGGCACAGGAGAGGTGGAGGCAGCAAAGAGAAAGAACGACGGAAATGTCTCTTTACCCATGGGGCGGCATCAAAGAGATCCCCCCCTCCCTTCCATCCTGACGCCCGGATCCCACCTCACGCCTTTGAGAGCCGCCTAGTGGGCAACATTGCTAGAAAGGTCCATGCCCAGGGCATTCGCTGAATCTCTTAGGGACTTTGGAACTGTTGCGCCCATGGTGCAAGAGGAGGACTTGAGTGTAGACCAGCCCAGGACTTTACGGAGGGTATGAAGAGTGACGCAGTTTGAACCCAATGATGCCAAAGAACCGGGAGACAGTTCTATTGTTCCAACTGTTTTGTTTAATGAATCCGAATTTAAGCAGCCACCTGTATCCAAACCTTCTTCTTCATGTTGGATTTTTAAGGTCTACAAATTACCACAATTCTCCTTTTTAGAAATCCCACATGCAAGGCCTAGAGCTTAGAGTCCTTCCCAGGGCAGCTTCCCTTTCCAGCAGGAAGTTATGCCTCTCCTAGGCTAGAACCCGGACTGCTGGGCTTTCTGGCTAGGGGAGCACAATTTAGGTGTCCATAAGGTGGGACTTCAAGAAAGCAAAACTGCGTCCATTGTTAATGCCTCTCAATGGGAGGGTCAGATCCCCTCCCATTTAAAGAGAACCATTTTAGGGCCTATCCCAAAGGAACCAAACAGAACAATGGATGGTTGTAATAACTACAGGCCCTTTGCCAATATTCCATTCTTGGTCAAGTTGATAGAGAGGCTGGTGGACCACCAGCAGCAAGCATTGCTTGAAGAAAGGAATAAGCCAGATTCATTTCACTTGGGGTTGAGGCTGCATCATAGGCGTAGGCAAGACACAGTGTGACTAAGACGTAGGTGGCTGCTGTCACGTCAGGTTGGCATACAAAGGTTGGTCTAAGGGGGATGGTGCCAAAGCACTCCTCATCCCCTTTACCACCTGCTTCCAGCGGGGCTTCTCGACCCTTCTGTCTTTCGAATCTCCATCCAAGAGATATCTCTCTGGCTTTACCTGCTTCCATCCCCAGCTCTGAGCACTTTCGCTTCAGCTGTGTGTGTGTGTGTGTGTGTGTGTGTGTGTGTGTGTGTTGTGTCATTACAGTTGTGTCCGACTCTTCATGACCCCATGTCCATGGAGTTTTCTTGGCAGGAATACTGGAGTGGCTTGCCAGTTCCTACTCTAGGCGCCTATAGTGCCTGGTATTCCCTGGTGGTCTCCCATCCAAGAACTTAACCAGGTCTGACCCTGCTTAGCTTCCAAAATCAGGAGAGATCGGATGTGCTCAGGGCATCTAGGCAGCTAACAACCTTTAATTCCTGCAACCATCACCAATTATTTGTAACAGACAGTCAGGTGTCAAAAGTGAGCATAACAAAGTAGGCCTTAAGTAGAGTATTTTTCCAAAAAGCTTGAAAGTGGAGCAATAAATATATACAATAGAAAACTCAGTAAGAGCAATCACACATCAGTCAGTTAATTCAAAGTGCAGCCTAATTATTATTCGTTCGACCCAGCAATAATTTCAGATGTTCCATTTAAGAAGTAATAGAATAGAAAAGCCTTGGAGCTTTTTGAATGATTGTGCCTCAGATGTCAGGAAGACTTATTTTCTTAAATCTTGGAGGAGTTCTTGCCAGTGATACAAGGTCGTGAGATGTGAAAATGTGCTTGACATGTGTCGAAGTGATATCTGTCATGGTTAAAACTGTAATTTCCTGACGTATTTGCTTTCCTTGATTTTTCTGTATAAGTCTGAGCCTCTGAGTTTTGAGGAAGCCTCCACCTTCAAAAGTCGCAGTTCTTTCACAGTTGTCTTTGGAGATACCAATGTCACATAGACAATGATCTCTGCTGTAATAAGATTTCATAAACCTTTGGTACCTACAGTTCTTTCTTTTCCTCTCTAAAATAAAATTCAGTATACAGGGATGTTGAATTTTATGCCGAGTCTTTTCTTTCTTTCTTTCTTTCTTTCTTTCTTTCTTTCTTTCTTTCTTTCTTTCTTTCTTTCTTTCTTTCTTTCTTTGTCTCAAAAAAGTGGAAGGTGTCTTCATCAGAGCTGTGAGCTTCTTCTTGACCAGGCCCTAGGCTCTTGAGCCTAACTTACTACATTTTTACTACATTTGCTGTCTCTGATGCTCTTGCGCTGATATAGTTGCTAGAATCAGTTTCAGAGAAGTTCTGTCAAGTTCCGTGTTCGGAGTATGATTTACGTGTTGTCTAATTAAAGTAGAGTTTAGGGCCTCTAAACCCTTAAAACTCCCTCAGTTTTGAGCTTTACGTAATGGTGTGGAGTCTCACAAACCCTAACCTAGCTTAGGAACTCAGGATGCCTTCATCTGTCTCTGTCAGCGTCCCACCACAAAAGGAAGGACAGTGAAGGCAGTAAAAAGTGTCTGCACTGATGTTCATTCATCCACAAGGGGATGCTATTAACTTCTCTGATAATTTTCTGAATTGATAAACCCCATCCACACAGCACGTTTACATATGCACGCATCGACTTCCACAGCTTGATTAAGCTTCCAGTGCAAGAAAGAAACTTTTGCCAACAAGTATCCATTGACATTTAAAATGGTAATGAAACATTCGCCCGCTAGATTTATTTCTATTTTTGTGTACTCTGAAGGCTCAGCTTGTGAAGAAGCAGCTGTACGTCTGTTCAGTTGTTTATATATTAAGAGTAAAAGAAGAGGTGCCAACTTAAATGTCTAAAATCCAAGGTGGATTTGTTAAGCTCTAACAATTCTATAATGTTTGACAACCACTTAACAGTATCCTTTCAGTATCCTGGCTTGTGTTAAAGGTACTGCCAGCTGCTATCTCTTACATTCAGGCAGCGTTGTGTAAAGCACAAGTTGTCCCAACATAAGTGCAAAACAGCATATTTGTAGAAGGGATTAAAACGGTTTCTGGAATTCTGTATGGATAGGATTAACTCCTCAGACAATATCATGTATTTATGTTAGGGATTCATCTGCTGCAGAAAGGAGTCCAGTTGGCACCATGGACTATGTAGATCCATGCTGCAATTGTTTTGATATTCAACAAAAGTCACTGAAATGACGTTACGTCACATGGCCTGGAGGTCTTTCCATACATTCTCTTATATCAGCGATCTCTCTGTTGCGCATTTTAAATTTTACTGGATTAAACCTATTATAAATATGCAAAACCGAGAAACTAACATAATAAAGAGGAATGGTTTACAGCTTGGATCCTCTGTGAGCCGTTGCTCTCCCATTACTGCAGCCACTGCTCAAAGACTCGGTCCCGGTTCTGATTGTTGGGATGATTCCAGCCCCAAGTTTAACTTTGTATGAAAGGGAAAGGAGGAGCCAGCTTGCCTTCTCCCTGTTGTTATGTCCCCATCTCCTGCTTTTCTCCCTCATGTTGAGAATATGTCTGTGAAGATTCTCAGTCATCCAGGGGAGTTTATCTAGAAGCTGAGTCATGGCAGCTGGACTTGTTTTTCTTGAGAGATTGAAATGTTTCGCTGCTCATCCAAATAGCTTTGTCTGTCTGAGGAAAGCTAGTTGCGAGTCCTCCATTTTATAGCTCACTTTGACCTCTTGTCCCCCTGGTCTGAAATAGGCTCATCACATGAACAACGGCCTGAATAGGCTTGTTAGGTTCACCTAAAGGCCTGTTGAGACTATTGGTCACCTAACGAGCCTATTCAGGCCATTGTTCATCTGATGAGCCTATTTCAGACCAAGGGGACATGAGTTCAAGGGGAACTATAAAATGGAGGACTCGCAACTAGCTTTCCTCAGACTGACAATACTGTTTGGAGGAGCAGCGAAACGTTTCAGTCTCTCAAGAAAAAGAAGTCCAGTGGCCATGACTCACCTTCCAGGCTTATGTTGAGAAAGTGGAACTTTTGGAACAGGGAGGCTCCCCATAGAAAGCAATGCAGAGGGTCACCTTCCCTACCCATGGAGAGCAACAGGGGTCGGTTTAGTGAGAACAAATGCACGCCCTCTCATTCCATGCCTGCAAATGTGTTGCTGTAAACATAAATAATATAATTCTTATTATAGGCTATAATAATAATAAAAAATGAGGTTCTTAAACACCTATCCCCCAGTCTAATAAATCTATTAAATACAAACAGCACTTCCTTCAGCACGAATAGTTGCGCTTTCCATTGGTTTGCTTTCGTATACTCTCTGCATGTGAGAGCAGGGTTTGGAAAAGGCCAGTGAGTACCTCACAGACCCAGAAGCCCCAGGATAGCAAGGTGCTATTTCTGTGTGGTGAGGACACACTATCTTGCGCACACACCGAGAGATGCAGTGCAATTTGTGTCATTTCTCTTGTAAAAGAAAAGAACCCGTGGGTTGGATGCAGATATCTGTTTAATACTACAGTGATACCTCGTAAAATAAATTTAATTGAAAAGTGTGTTCGAGGTCCCTTCTTGTCTGTGAAGGGGGCCCCTTTGTGTCTTCCACAAAGGTTCTCTGTTCTGCACTTTGCTTCTGCTCAATAAACTCAGCGCTGAAGAAATTCTCCTTTTTGTCTGACTTAGTTTCATTCTTGGGAAATCTCCAACTTGACTCAAAAATATTTCACATCTTTTGACCTCTTTTGACTTAGTCTCACTTTTGAGCTTTTCTGACTTAGTCTATTTTTGAAGCACTGAACCACAAGATTACATTATGAAATGCAAGTTTCCATAGGAATGCATTGAAAATGGATTAATCCGTTCTGGAGGCTATGGGTCACTTAGTTTTACAAAAAAAATTGTCTTACAAAATGCGATTTCCCATAGGAATGCATTGGGAATGGATTAATTCGTTCCAGAGACTAGAATAAAGACAAAAATAACTCTGTGTGTGTGTGTGTTTCCTGGGTACATGTGGAACACTTTTTTGTCCTGTGAAGCATCCCATAGGGAATTTTTTTGTCATGCGAATCATGCCTATTTCTGGAATTTTTTTTCTTCCATTTTTTTTTGGGGGGGGTGTCTTACGAGGCATTTGTCTTTAAGAGGTTCCACTGAATGTGTATATCAGTTGTCAGTGTCAGCTGTCCACTGCAAAAGGAAGGGCACCTTGCATTCCCAGTGACCTGCTTCATTATTTAAATATTCCAGGACTGAGCTCTGAATGGAAAACGTGTTTTTAGGGCAAGTTCTGATGTCTGATAAATTTAGCTTAAGCCCTGTCATGTACCTGTGAATGAAAAAAAACTTGGCGTTATCCCCCCCCCCCTTTCTCTTCGTGCCTTCTAGAATGTGAGTTAGAAGAAGTCAAATAATGCTATTCTCGAGTTGATAAGAGAGAATGGCATTGTTGCAGTGATGGTTTGTTAACGTGGGATAAGCTTGTCCATAGGCCTTTTACAAATTCTTTTTTCTGCTAACAAGCTTTTGAATGGTGCTTCAAAATCCTGCAGATGTCACGGCAAAGATGCCTTAAAAGCTATAACGAATCAGTCTAGTAATAACTCTTGTTGTTGTTGTTAATCTGTTTGTTAACTGGCAGGTCCACTTTCTGTAGATTTTTTCGTTACCATAGGAAATATTTCACCCCCGAACTCCTGTGGCTAGCAAGCAAGCTGCGTCTAACCTAATTGAGAAATTCAGTGCAGCGGGGGGGATCTCGACACAGTACGATTTGTACATAACTTGATACCAAATCCTATTACTTAAGAGAATCTGCAGATGTCATTTTCTCTCGTGCTGTTAATTTCAAGGATTTGCAGCAGTGAAATCTGAAATCTTGCTGTGGAAGCGAGAGAAACCCTCTTGAATCTGAAGTGGAAATATGGCCCACGCGTACAAAATAATTGATGTGACAAATGCCCAAATGTGGTCTCACCATTTGTCGAAGCATAAGGGCCTTTCCAGATGAAAACCAACACCAGCTCGACCCCTGTGGGAAGCTCAAAAGCAATAGGTGTTTGTCAGAGATAGAAAACATTATAAGAGTACATTACAGTCCGTCTCCCCCCCCCAATCCTTCAGCTTGCATGGCCTATGCTGGCAGTATGATTTTGTTAGATGTGGTCCAGAAAAATAAATAACCTTTGAATGTCTTTGGAACCACATCCTGTAGGTTGTCTTCACCAGTGATTAGGATCTGGTAGGATACCACCGCTAGTATTGGAGTCTGTGTAAAGTTATTCTCAATAATAGCTGATGAACTCATTGCTTGCTGTTCAGCAAGGTACAGTGACGGGGGAACCTGTGACGTCTCTCCCTCCCTGTCTTCATTGTGACAAATCTGCTACCTACTTGTTCATACTGATCGCCGGTGTCCCTCTTGGCCAGTTAAAGCAAGGGTTGGGGTTACCTTTTCATCTTTCTGCAGAAAAATACAATATGGATCCTTTGCTCTGTGTCCTGATTGATCTGATCCATCTTAACCATGTTGCAATTGCTTTTGTATGGTATTTCCACTTGAATCAACGGTACTGGGCATTTCTATAGGAAGACGGCATGGAAACTTCGGTTGGGGCTAATGGTAGGAGTCTGCTTGCTTCTGCCTTAGATGCTATCTCTAAGACGATAAGTGTGCAGCCCGTGTGCTACGCATTCCTCTGTGTAGCATTTGTACACTGCAGGTCTACACTAATAATGACCACACATAACCATATAGCCATATAGCTCGCTACAGCCCTGCATTATGTTCACCAGGTGAGTGTACTGGACAGCCCCATCCTTCCACGATCACAAGGAAAGTGGGGGCTGAATTTCATGCATGGGGGCTACACAGGGTGGGAGGCCAGCATTTGACTTAAAGGCTTTACTTTTAGCAGGGCTGTGCTCTTGAACTAACGCAAATCAAAACAGGGCACTGTGTGACTTAAGGAGGTGATAAGTTCAAGGGCCAGGCATACTCGTAAGACAGAAGGGATCAAATTCGCATAGACAGCCGTTCTCCTGAAGTTCTGATTGCAGATGCTGCAGTCTCCTAAGCGTGCGATGTTCAGAGGAAATCCACCTACCTTTAATGGTTTTGTTGTTGTTGTTGTTCAGTTGTTCAGTCGTGTCCGACTCTTCGTGACCTCATGGACCAGAGCTCGCCAGGCCTTCCTGTCCTCCACTGCCTCCCGGAGTTTTGTCAAATTCATTTTGGTGGCATCGATGACACCGTCCAACCATCTCATTCTCTGCCGTCCCCTTTTCCTTTTGCCTTCGATTTTTCCCAGCATCAGGGACTTTTCCAAGGAGTCCTCTCTTCTCATGAGGTGGCCAAAGTACTGGAGCCTCAGCTTCAAAATCTGTCCTTCCAGTGAACATTCGGGATTGATTTCTTTCAGGATGGATAGGTTTGATCTCCTTGCAGTCCAGGGGACTCTCAAGACTCTCCTCCAGCACCACAGCTCAAAAGCATCAAAAGCATCAATTCTGCGGCGATCAGCCTTCTTTATAGTCCAGGTTTTTTTTTTTTTACGCAGCAGTTATTTTATTTATTTCTTAATTGGTGTGAAACTCTGGCTATCGGAAAGGCTCATGTGTAGGGGAAAATATTATTGCTCCCTAACACCACATTTATTTAATCCAGTACTGTGAAACGAATTAGCAGGCTTTTCAATACTTTCTGACCTGGAGGCGGGGTGTTGAGTCATGTGTTGTCTTTCTAACAGCTACAGTGATGGGGTGCTGAAGATTCTCCCATGGAACGAGAGGAAACACAGGGAAGAAGACTGGTGCGAGAGGCCACCCTGCCGGTAGGTCAATGTGATTTGTGCACGGGTGCCTCCTTAGGAGCCCACCTTGTTGTATATGTTGGTGAACAACGGTGGAGCACCTCAGTCCTGCTCTGTGAGGAGAAGTCCTTCGTGTGCAGGGCTCTCCTTGTCTTCTTTGCCCCATGCTATGTGTGGGAGAGCATTTCTCTTCTTCCTGGACAGAACAGGAAGTGCCCTGTCTGGGTGGTCCACTCTGGGCATGCCCAGTGGGAAGAAAGTGGTATAAATGCACACAGGAAATGATCACATACCTAGTTCTGTAGAACAGCGCCCACGTACCTACCCATGTATAGGCTTTACGGGAAATAGATGTGGAGTTTGTTTGTTTATACCTGTGCTTATTAACCGCCCAACTTTCCCTCAGGAACTCTGGGCGGTGTGCAACATATTGTAGTGGTGGGGAGAACAACTTGCCCACAAAGAAAACAACCCGTGAACAAAAAAAACTAAAAAAAAAACCCCAAGACACAGAAACAGCAGCCGTCTGTGTGTTGTGTCATTACAGTCGTGACCGACTCTTTGTGACCCCATGTCCATGGAGTTTTCTTGGCAGGAGTACTGGAGTGGCTTGCCAGTTCCTACTCCAGGCACCTACAGCACCTGGTATTCCCTGGTGGTCTCCCATCCAAGTACTAACCAGGGCCGACCATGCTTAGCTTCCGAAATCAGGCGAGAATGGATGTAGTTAGAGCATCTAGGCAGCTGACAGCATCCGTACAAACAAGCATCATAGACTCTGGCAAGAAAAAGCTGGGACAGACAAACAGGCCAATGAACCAAATACCGTCAGGCACTCAGGGCTCACCAAAGCTTTTTCTGAAGAGCCAGGTTTTGAGCGGTCTCCTGAAGGCCGGCAGAGGCTCCGCCAGCCTTATCTCCTTTGGCAGGGTATTCCAAAGTGCCGGCGTGGCCACTGAGAAGGCCTGATTCCGAGTAGAAACCCTTTGGGCCTCCCTCAGTGTGGCCACCCGGAGCGAAAGGGAGAGCGAGGCTCTGGTCGGTTGGGACGAAGCTGACCTCTGGGAGAAGCTCCTTTGTTTGAACCACCAGAAGATTTGGTCATGGGGAGGTTAGAAGTTGGCCTCAGGTACCGGCAGTTGGGACCTTTCCGTTGACTGTTTTGTCACTGCAAAGGAAATGAGCTATGCAGCCCCCCCACGTCTCTCTTGTTTCCAAAGGTGAATTGGCCAGGTGTGTTTACAGAGCCTTTTCTGCTTGGAGAGAGAGATGTTGGTGCCTTTAAAAAGATTGTTGTACTTTGCAGGGCTTTTCATGATGAAATGTGGCTTATTCGCTTAAGGCACTGTACTAAACGTTTGCAAACACTGGTTGATCCAGCAATACGGTTAATTACTCAGGAAGAGATGGCATTTTTCTGGTTCTATGTTGTTCAGTCGTTCAGTCGTGTCCGACTCTTCGTGACCCCATGGACCAGAGCTCGCCAGGCCTTCCTATCCTCCACTGCCTCCCGGAGTTTTGTCAAATTCATTTTGGTTGCATTGATGACACCGTCCAACCATCTCATTCTCTGCCGTCCTCTTTTCCTTTTGCCTTCCATCTTTCCCAACATCAGGGACTTTTCCAAGGACTCCTCTCTCCTCATGAGGTGGCCAAAGTACTGGAGCCTCCGCTTCAAAATCTGTCCTTCCAGTGAACATCTGGGGTTGATTTCTTCCAGGATGGATAGGTTTGATCTCCTTGCAGTCCAGGGGACTCTCCAGACTCTCCTCCAGCACCACAGCTCAAAAGCATCAATTCTGCGGCGATCAGCCTTCTTTATAGTCCAGCTTTGTGACGTCACCCCTTTCACAGACTGTGTTTTCAGAGGCACAACCGAGTTTATTTCGACATCCCACTGCTGTGCCACTAAATTGTGACGACACCTCCCTTTTACACACTGAATTCTGTGATGGAAATGGTACTGCTGCCACCTTTTATTCACTTATTAATGCTGCCACCTTTTAAACTCGTCGCCTCATGAATTGGGACAGACAGATGAATAATATAAAAAATAATAACAAAGTTTATTGAGAAAATAATAAATATAACAATGTCTGAGGATGGTATGCGTTGCCTTTAACATATAATGGATTTCATCAACTCTTCCAGCCCCCCTGTCTTCAATAACTAGTAAACAGTATAGCCCTCACTGCCTGACAGAACTCTCATAGAGCAGAGCTCTCTCCCAGCACTCACTCTCAAAACCTCAACTGAACTCAACTCAACTCCCTCAACTGCCTAGGCTCCACCCTTTTTATATCTTACCATTCCCCGCCCTCCTGCTGGGATTGGCTGATGATTGGTATATTCATCACTCCTGTCTGCCGGGTTTGTCACAAGCTTTCACTTCCATACATCACTACTGGGGAAAAACATAGCTTTGACTATCCGGATCTCTGTTGGCAAAGTGATGTCTCTGCTCTTTAGGATGCTATCTAGGTTTGCCCCATTTATGCATACCATTTTTGGTATGCATAATTAAATTCTTGGTGTATGGAAGGGTTCAAATACCTTATCCTGCTAAAGGTCCAGCGTGAACATTTCTTCCTACAGCTGTTTTTAAAAGTTACTAGAGTCGTCCCCCACTGTATTGCGGTTCATATACTGCAGTCCTGGTCTATTGTGAAGGAAGGCAAGGGCTCCTGGGGCAAGCCGCGTGGGCCTCTTTGGGGCCTCCTGCACTTCCAAAAGTGACTTCTGAAAAACCAGGAGTGACTTCCAGTTCACCAGAAACCACTTCTAGGGCCTCTGACAGGCCCAGGAGGCTCATCCGGGGCAGCGCCAGGCCTCTGGGGTAAGAGCAGGAGGCCCCAAACAGCCCCCCCCCCAGTCCTGACCCAACCAGCATCTGCATAGCGTGGATTTCCCTTTATCGCAAGGCGGGTCCCTAACCCCCGTCATAAACAGGGGGTTCCTGTTTCATTTAATTTGGTTTTCAGAGGACAAGCACCCGGACAAACCCAGCTCAAATATTAGACCGACCGCCTTGAGCTAACAAAGCAAAAATCAAAGTGTGCTGCTCATGTACTGCCCCATAGCATCTTTTAAGAGCCTGTGAAGGCCTTGGACTTTAAAATACGGGAAACCTTGACTTCCAGTAGGTCAGCCTGGAGGAAGAAGGAGGTCCCTCCACGGCTTGGGACCAGGATACCTGGTGGAGCGCATCTCCCTGAGGGCATCTGGATCCAGACCCACGAGATCGTCGCAGGCGCGCTCATTGAGAGTGGCCACACCCAGAGAGGCGCGGAAAACGCGTACGCCGAACCGCGCCTTCTCTGTGGTGGGGCCCTCGCTTTGGAACCATCTTCCTCCTGAGCTGCACCTGCTGGAGTCCCTGCCCGCCTTTAAGAGGGCTCTGAAGACCTTCCTCTTTAAAGAAGCATATGGTGACCTTATTAGTTAGTTCCTCTTCTTTTTTCCCTGGTCCTAATCGTTTGCCGCCATCTTGCCCTCCACTACCCTTGCCGGTGGCTTTGCTATCTTAGCTTTTAAGCCTTTTATGTTTTACGTTGTTAGCCGCCCAGAGTTCCCGTCGGGGAAGATGGAGCTGGATATAAGTACTTAAATAAATAAATAAATAAATAAATAAGTTACAGCATGGCCTTCTACCATTTGAAGGGGCGCTTGTTCAATGGGTTGAGGAAAAGAGACAGTCCCAAAACCAGCAAAATCTGCGGGCTGGGTAAGGGACAGACTGCATTTGTCCTCAATGTAGAAGGGATTGGCACTCTTGAATTGGCCTTTCTAGCCACACTAGAGGTTGCTTTAGGACAGTGATGGCGAACCTTTTAGAGACCGAGTGCCCAAACTGCGATTCAAAACCCACTATTTTTTTTGCAAAGTGCCAATATAGTAATTTAACCTGAATGCAGGTGGCTGTGAAGGGGTGATGTCGGGTGCCCACAGAAAGGGCTCCAAGGGCCACCTTTGGCACCTGTGCCATGGGTTCGCCAGCACTGCTTTAGAACTTCTATATAGAGCAGTTACCATAGTTTCTCGAGACTGAATGATGCCTATGATGAGCACTTAAAGTCCTCTCTGGCCAATTTACAATTTAATTCTGCAGGCTACACATTGCCTCTCCCCCCGGCTGGGTATTCATTTTACTGACCTTGCAAGGCTGAGTGAACCTTGAGCCGACTACCTGGGATTGAAGCCCAGGCTGTGAGCACAGTTTTGGTAGCAGTACAGCAGTTCGGCTACAGCACCACAGGGCTCCTAACATTGTTTCATATGAGAAAAGTTCTTTTTTTTTCCTTTAAAAAGAAAGCTTTTATACTTATCATCTTGAAGCACATCTATTCTGCATCTTTTCACTGATCTATATGGGCTCTAGTTTAATGCATGCAACATCTTTTCATGTTAACTGCTAACTTTATGTAAAGTCATTTTACAGGAACCGTTGTCTACATTTTCGCATTTGTTATCTGTTACACTCAGGCTGATTGTTGAACCAGCTCTTCAAGATGAAGGTGGTTTTTTATATGACTCTCATCCTGAATTGTTGAAGTACAGAACTGTGGACCCTTCCATAAGTCTGGTCACCGACTGGTACTGTAAGCGAGCAGAGGAGGTTGAAAACTACTCTATGCAGGTAAATACGAGATTTCCGATAGATGTATATTGTCACAGTCCTAAATAGCTGTTTTTCATCTGGGTAGAAATCCTTGGGGCTGGTGCTCAGTCTGCAGATGCTTTCTCTTGTTCCTACGGCAGCTGTCTCTTCTGGTCCATAGGCAGTCGGTCTGTGATATATAAAGCAGTTTCTTCTCTCCTGATGCTTCTACTAGACATGTTGGGCTACAACCACCATTGTCCCCAGTCGGTCTCACTAGTGACTCCAGTGACACTGAATGCCTGATAATCCAACACATCTGGAGAGAAACAGGTTGTGGGGAGATGTATTGTGTCACATTGTAGCCCTATTCAACTGAACACCAGTACGGTCACAATCATACATCTAGTTGACTTAAGACACTCACTCTGTTCGAATGTTTATCTGATGATGAACAGGTTTTAAAGTGGGCTGGGCATGAGCATGTTAAGATAAACTTCACCCCTGAAGGGCAGCATATCCTGCAGTGTTAGATATCTTGGTGTTGTGAGCACCAAGGACCGCATAGTAGAGAGGAGCACAAAACGAATTTTTTGTTTGTTTTGTTATTCGTTATTCGTTTCGTTATATATCGAAACAAATAACGAACCACCCCCTCATAGGAAAACAAAACAAAATGAAACAAATTTTCATTTCATTCTTTTTTTTTTGCAATTTATTTATAGTTTTCAAACAAAAAAAGTTATCAATCAAAGAAAAGAAAAAAAACATTGGAGCGATTCTAATCTTCTCAAACAAAGTTTGCATCTCATCTTAACAATGTATGATCCTTAACTATCTCAATTACTCATAAATTAAACAGGAAACTTAATTGCCTTGTAATATTCGTCTAAAAATTTGTAGAAATCGTGCCATCTTTCTTCATTTCATTCTTTTTTGTCCCCCCCCCAAAACCGCCGACCACCCCACTTGGAGGGGGCTTCCAAAGTGGCAGCGCCGATCAGCTTCTTTTTGAAGTTAGACCTTCAGAGGCTTATTCTACTGTCTTTATATATGTATATATATTACTGTTTACATTGTTAACTAGGATTGATTGTAGTTTATCTAAGTTGTCTTGGGTCTTTTTTTAGAAAAAAGATGCGGTAAAAATATTTTAAATAAATTAATATAATATAATGCACACTGTTTTTATGTCGTGTGCTGTTCTGGGTCTCCTTGGAGAGAAGAACAATGTACAAAGAAAATAAGAAAGAAAGTAAATTCTGTCCATTCAGTTATGAAATATTCTTGATGAAGTACTGGAAGTTGTAGCATTTGATAGCTGAATGATGTTGGTTTGGGCTCTGTTGGAAGTAAAATTGAGCATTTATCACATTTATGCTGCAGTTTGAGTAAAAATTTGACAATTCTGTATAAAGTATATTGGAAGCAAGACAAGAGCAATAAAGGGAATGGACCTGATGAACCTGAACAAAACAACACCAACAACCATGTTTTCATGAATTGACGCACTGGGTTGGAACTGGTTGTGTCTCTCAAAATAGGTGGATTGTGCCCTCTCTCTGGTTCGCCTTGGGATGGAGAGGAACATACCCGGTCTCCATTCTCTCTGTGACAACCTGGTTACACTGGAGACTCTCGTTTATGAGACTGGATGCGACATCACTCTGAGCTTGAAGGAGCTCCAGCAGATGAAAGACATTGAGAAGCTGAGGCGGTTGATGTCAAACGTACGTGGGGTTTTCTGTGCTGTGATGGGTGGGATCGGGTGGGGAAGGGGGGGGCTGTTTCTGCTAGAAAACGAAATCTTACGTAGGACAAAAGTCCTGGGATGATTGACCATCGTGAGCTACTCCACCTGTTCTGGAAGAAGCACTTCATGGTTTTGAGGGGGTTTCTGGGGTTGAAAATATAAAAAGGAATATTTTCCATCAGAATTTTTTCTCTCTCCTCTGTACATATATATATATGAGCAGCACAGAGCCCACTTTCACAAGGCCATTCCTTTTACTGGTCAAGTATTCTCTGTAAAAAAGCAGAGGTCTTATGATTCAGATCCTGTGTGATTGATTCTCAGTCCACTGTGGTGTGGCTTCGCCTCTGCTGTGATGTGGCTGCGATATAATGGTGCCAATAGCTGTGCTTCGTGTTCTGGACAGAGAAGTAGAAATATTCTAGTACTGCCTATTTGTTCAGTTTTTGCAAAAGGTTTTGCAACAGTCCAGCTTGCGTCATGTACCTGTTCTACAGTCGCATGTGGAGGTCAGCAAAAAATAAAATAATACATATATATATATATATATATATATATGCATGTTAGGGTGGATTCGGGTTTCTTCCCGTGTAGAAATCTGGTTGTTTTGGCGACGTTTCGACGAGGTCTCACTCGTCATCTTCAGGCTGGTGTTCTGGCTTCTTTCTTCTTGAAGCAAAGCGTGATCTCAGTTGAAGTCCTTCTATAAATACTGCTGGGGGGTGTGGTTTGCTTGCTCTGTTGTTGATTGTAGGTTCGTTTGTTCTTTTGTGATCTGCTGTGTGGCTGAGGCGATCGTTAAGGGCTTAACTGCTGGTGGGTTAGATGGCTGTTTAGAGACATCATGTGTGGGTGAGGTGCTGGATGTGTGTCTATTAGCCTTTTGTTTCTTAACGACCTTGGTGATGGGTGTTCTGGCAGCATCCTGGGCTTTGGTGGAGTGGGGTCCTGTGTCTTGTGAATTCATTTTGGTCTGGCTGCGTGTCTGTGGTCTCCCAATGTTTTTTTGGCGTGTGTAAGTGTGCTCCATGTGGTGGCTGGAGTGGGGAGTAGCGGTAGATGGTGCAGTCGTGGTTTTGTTATTGGATGGTGGTTTCGTTTCATCTGTGGGAAGGGTCTGGGTTTGTGTTTGGTGTGGATGGAAGGTGGTGGCATCTTGTGTCCTTTTGGACCTGGTGTCAGTCTTTGTGACAGAGGCTCGTCTGTTGACCAGGGCTAGTTTCCAGATGTCAGGCAAGCGGGAGGTGTCATCACGTTTATTCATGTTGTTTGGGTGTTTCTCTATTTCAATGGCTTCCATGATTATTCGACTGTTGAAGTGTTCAGTTTTGGAGATGAGTTTGGTTCTTTTAAAATCAATTTCATGACCTGTTGTTTTTATGTGCTGGAAGAGAGAGGAAGATTTTTTCTTCTTTTTTGACTGCGTTCTTGTGTTCTGCGATGCGTGCGCTTATTCTCCTGTTTGTCTGTCCGATGTATGTGGCTGGGCAGACTTTGCATGGTATTTCGTAGACTCCTTGGTTTTCTAGCTCAATCTTGTCTTTGGGGTTTCTTAAAATGTTGGCTATTTTTTGTTCGGTGCAAAAGGCTGTCTTGATATTGTGTTTGTGGAGAATTTTGCTGATTTTGTCTGTGGTGCCTTTGATGTAAGGGAGGAGGGCAGTGCCGTTGTTCTCTTCTGTTTCTTGGTTCTTGGGGGGTGTTTCTTTTTGGATTAGTTTGGTGATGGTGTTTTTTTGGAATCCGTTCGCAATTAAAGCATTCGAGAGAGTGTGTAATTCAGTTTTTAGGTGGTCTTTGTCAGCGAGGCGTTTGGTTCTGGAGATGAGGGTTTTTGCTACGGAGTTGATCTGTGCAGGGTGGTGGTGTGATTGTGCATTTAAGTAGCGGTTTGTATGTGTTTTTTTTTCCGGTAGATGGTATGTCCTAAGGAGCCGTCGGGTTTTTTGTAGATTAGGACGTCCAGGAAGGGGAGTTGGTTGTTGGCTTCTATTTCCATAGTGAATTGTATTTTGGGGTGTAGGCTGTTGAGATGTGTGAGGAAGTTGTTCAGTTTGTCTTTCCCGTGTGGCCAGATAACAAAGGTGTCGTCAACATATCTGAGCCAGAGTTTGGGTTTATGTTCGGACTTCTGTAACGCGTTGGTTTCAAAGTGTTCCATATATAGGTTTGCGATGACCGGTGAGAGGGGTGATCCCATGGGTGCTCCTTCTATCTGTTTGTATCTTTGTCCATTGTGGATGAAGTATGTGTTGGTTAGGCAGTGGTTGGTCAGATCTAGGATGTGCTTGGGGGGGTTGTATTTGTTGTGGATAGCTGTCAAGGCTTCTTGAATGGGCACTTGTGTGAAGAGCGAAACAACATCGAAGCTCACGAGTAGGTCATTGGGTTGTAGGTCTTGTTTCTTTATAATTTCTATGAAGTGGAACGAGTTTTGTACGTATGAAGAGATGGATTCTGCATAGGGCTGGAGTTGTTTGGCAAGAAATTTGGCGAGGTTTTGTAGGGGTGAGCCTATGGAGCTGACTATGGGTCTGAGAGGTGTTCCTTCTTTGTGAATCTTGGGGAGGCCGTAGAGCTTAGGGCATCTGGATGATTTCTCTCTGGGGATGATGCTTGGCTTGATTTCTTCACTTAAGGGTGAGGCTTTTATTTTGGCTTTGGTGGTTTTTTCCAGGTAGGTGGTGGGGTCTGTGTTCAAAGGTATGTAAGCAGGGTCTTGTAGTAGGTTGGATAGTTTGGCTTGGTAGTCAGATGTGTTCATCACCACTGTGGCATTGCCTTTGTCTGTTGGGAGAATGATTATGTTGTTGTCTTTCCTCAGGTTGGTGAGGGCTTTTTGTTCTTCTTTGTGTAAATTGCTTCTGGGTGGTTTGCTGGAGCAGAGGATATTGGTGACTTCGAGTCTGATTTTGTTGGCTTCATCTGGGTTGATTTTGGTTAGGCTGGCTTCCACTCCGCATATGATGTTTTCAGTGGGGATGTGTCTGGGGGCGACTGCAAAGTTGAATCCTTTGGACAGGACTTTGGTCTCTGCGGTGGTGAGTGTCCTGTCTGATATGTTGTGAACTGTTTGTTTCATGGGCTGCTGTGGGGGGTTGGGCTTCTGGCGTTTTTCCAGTTTGTGGAGTTTGTTGGTGTGTATGTCTGTCTTGTGGGAGGTCTCTGTTTCAGCTCTCCAGGCGGCGAGTTGCTTGGATTTGTTCCAGAGTGTTGGGTGGATTTTGTTGCTGAGTTTGAGGTGGAGAGTGAGTAGGTCTCTGTTGGTTTGATCTAGTAGGTATCTTTTCTTGTGTAGTTCGTTTCTGATTAGGGCTAGTTCTGTTCTTTTCAGGATCCTTTCGCTGGATGGGGTTTTTGAGTGGAATTTCAGTTGGAAGCTTGTGGGGATCACATTTTTATCTCGGCAGTTGCGTAGGAATGCAATGTCACATAAGATGGTGGCTCTTCGGACTTCTAGTTTCTCATAGGTTCTGGTCAGCTGGAAGGTTTCCTCCCCGTAGAGGTCGGATATTTGTTTTCGTAGATTTTCACGGGTATAGGTATGCATGTTAGGGTGGATTCGGGTTTCTTCCCGTGTAGAAATCTGGTTGTTTTGGCGACGTTTCGACGAGGTCTCACTCGTCATCTTCAGGCTGGTGTTCTGGCTTCTTTCTTCTTGAAGCAAAGCGTGATCTCAGTTGAAGTCCTTCTATAAATACTGCTGGGGTGTGTGGTTTGCTTGCTCTGTTGTTGATTGTAGGTTCGTTTGTTCTTTTGTGATCTGCTGTGTGGCTGAGGCGATCGTTAAGGGCTTAACTGCTGGTGGGTTAGATGGCTGTTTAGAGACATCATGTGTGGGTGAGGTGCTGGATGTGTGTCTATTAGCCTTTTGTTTCTTAACGACCTTGGTGATGGGTGTTCTGGCAGCATCCTGGGCTTTGGTGGAGTGGGGTCCTGTGTCTTGTGAATTCATTTTGGTCTGGCTGCGTGTCTGTGGTCTCCCAATGTTTTTTTGGCGTGTGTAAGTGTGCTCCATGTGGTGGCTGGAGTGGGGAGTAGCGGTAGATGGTGCAGTCGTGGTTTTGTTATTGGATGGTGGTTTCGTTTCATCTGTGGGAAGGGTCTGGGTTTGTGTTTGGTGTGGATGGAAGGTGGTGGCATCTTGTGTCCTTTTGGACCTGGTGTCAGTCTTTGTGACAGAGGCTCGTCTGTTGACCAGGGCTAGTTTCCAGATGTCAGGCAAGCGGGAGGTGTCATCACGTTTATTCATGTTGTTTGGGTGTTTCTCTATTTCAATGGCTTCCATGATTATTCGACTGTTGAAGTGTTCAGTTTTGGAGATGAGTTTGGTTCTTTTAAAATCAATTTCATGACCTGTTTGTTTTTATGTGCTGGAAGAGAGAGGAAGATTTTTCTTCTTTTTTGACTGCGTTCTTGTGTTCTGCGATGCGTGCGCTTATTCTCCTGTTTGTCTGTCCGATGTATGTGGCTGGGCAGACTTTGCATGGTATTTCGTAGACTCCTTGGTTTTCTAGCTCAATCTTGTCTTTGGGGTTTCTTAAAATGTTGGCTATTTTTTGTTCGGTGCAAAAGGCTGTCTTGATATTGTGTTTGTGGAGAATTTTGCTGATTTTGTCTGTGGTGCCTTTGATGTAAGGGAGGAGGGCAGTGCCGTTGTTCTCTTCTGTTTCTTGGTTCTTGGGGGGTGTTTCTTTTTGGATTAGTTTTTGGTGATGGTGTTTTTTTGGAATCCGTTCGCAATTAAAGCATTCGAGAGAGTGTGTAATTCAGTTTTTAGGTGGTCTTTGTCAGCGAGGCGTTTGGTTCTGGAGATGAGGGTTTTTGCTACGGAGTTGATCTGTGCAGGGGGTGGTGGTGTGATTGTGCATTTAAGTAGCGGTTTGTATGTGTTTTTTTTCCGGTAGATGGTATGTCCTAAGGAGCCGTCGGGTTTTTTGTAGATTAGGACGTCCAGGAAGGGGAGTTGGTTGTTGGCTTCTATTTCCATAGTGAATTGTATTTTGGGGTGTAGGCTGTTGAGATGTGTGAGGAAGTTGTTCAGTTTGTCTTTCCCGTGTGGCCAGATAACAAAGGTGTCGTCAACATATCTGAGCCAGAGTTTGGGTTTATGTTCGGACTTCTGTAACGCGTTGGTTTCAAAGTGTTCCATATATAGGTTTGCGATGACCGGTGAGAGGGGTGATCCCATGGGTGCTCCTTCTATCTGTTTGTATCTTTGTCCATTGTGGATGAAGTATGTGTTGGTTAGGCAGTGGTTGGTCAGATCTAGGATGTGCTTGGGGGGGTTGTATTTGTTGTGGATAGCTGTCAAGGCTTCTTGAATGGGCACTTGTGTGAAGAGCGAAACAACATCGAAGCTCACGAGTAGGTCATTGGGTTGTAGGTCTTGTTTCTTTATAATTTCTATGAAGTGGAACGAGTTTTGTACGTATGAAGAGATGGATTCTGCATAGGGCTGGAGTTGTTTGGCAAGAAATTTGGCGAGGTTTTGTAGGGGTGAGCCTATGGAGCTGACTATGGGTCTGAGAGGTGTTCCTTCTTTGTGAATCTTGGGGAGGCCGTAGAGCTTAGGGCATCTGGATGATTTCTCTCTGGGGATGATGCTTGGCTTGATTTCTTCACTTAAGGGTGAGGCTTTTATTTTGGCTTTGGTGGTTTTTTCCAGGTAGGTGGTGGGGTCTGTGTTCAAAGGTATGTAAGCAGGGTCTTGTAGTAGGTTGGATAGTTTGGCTTGGTAGTCAGATGTGTTCATCACCACTGTGGCATTGCCTTTGTCTGTTGGGAGAATGATTATGTTGTTGTCTTTCCTCAGGTTGGTGAGGGCTTTTTGTTCTTCTTTGTGTAAATTGCTTCTGGGTGGTTTGCTGGAGCAGAGGATATTGGTGACTTCGAGTCTGATTTTGTTGGCTTCATCTGGGTTGATTTTGGTTAGGCTGGCTTCCACTCCGCATATGATGTTTTCAGTGGGGATGTGTCTGGGGGCGACTGCAAAGTTGAATCCTTTGGACAGGACTTTGGTCTCTGCGGTGGTGAGTGTCCTGTCTGATATGTTGTGAACTGTTTTGTTTCATGGGCTGCTGTGGGGGGTTGGGCTTCTGGCGTTTTTCCAGTTTGTGGAGTTTGTTGGTGTGTATGTCTGTCTTGTGGGAGGTCTCTGTTTCAGCTCTCCAGGCGGCGAGTTGCTTGGATTTGTTCCAGAGTGTTGGGTGGATTTTGTTGCTGAGTTTGAGGTGGAGAGTGAGTAGGTCTCTGTTGGTTTGATCTAGTAGGTATCTTTTCTTGTGTAGTTCGTTTCTGATTAGGGCTAGTTCTGTTCTTTTCAGGATCCTTTCGCTGGATGGGGTTTTTGAGTGGAATTTCAGTTGGAAGCTTGTGGGGATCACATTTTTATCTCGGCAGTTGCGTAGGAATGCAATGTCACATAAGATGGTGGCTCTTCGGACTTCTAGTTTCTCATAGGTTCTGGTCAGCTGGAAGGTTTCCTCCCCGTAGAGGTCGGATATTTGTTTTCGTAGATTTTCACGGGTATAGGTATGCATGTTAGGGTGGATTCGGGTTTCTTCCCGTGTAGAAATCTGGTTGTTTTGGCGACGTTTCGACGAGGTCTCACTCGTCATCTTCAGGCTGGTGTTCTGGCTTCTTTCTTCTTGAAGCAAAGCGTGATCTCAGTTGAAGTCCTTCTATAAATACTGCTGGGGGGTGTGGTTTGCTTGCTCTGTTGTTGATTGTAGGTTCGTTTGTTCTTTTGTGATCTGCTGTGTGGCTGAGGCGATCGTTAAGGGCTTAACTGCTGGTGGGTTAGATGGCTGTTTAGAGACATCATGTGTGGGTGAGGTGCTGGATGTGTGTCTATTAGCCTTTTGTTTCTTAACGACCTTGGTGATGGGTGTTCTGGCAGCATCCTGGGCTTTGGTGGAGTGGGGTCCTGTGTCTTGTGAATTCATTTTGGTCTGGCTGCGTGTCTGTGGTCTCCCAATGTTTTTTTGGCGTGTGTAAGTGTGCTCCATGTGGTGGCTGGAGTGGGGAGTAGCGGTAGATGGTGCAGTCGTGGTTTTGTTATTGGATGGTGGTTTCGTTTCATCTGTGGGAAGGGTCTGGGTTTGTGTTTGGTGTGGATGGAAGGTGGTGTGGATGGAAGGCAGCGGTGAGGCCTTCTGCTGCCTGGCAAGGCCTCCCGCCATCCGGCGCAGCCACTGCCAGTGCCTTTCGGGCCACTGGGATTGCCACCGCTGCCACCATCCAGGTAAGCCGAACCAGTTTGGCTCTGTTCGGTTCATACGAATTTTTGTTTTAAAAATTCATACGAACCGAACTGAACCGAGGGTAGGCCCGAAACAGAACGAACAGAACCATCGGTTTTCTGTTTCATTCCCACCTCTAATAATTACATATGTGAACGGCAAACAGTGTAATGTCCAGCTGCTTCTAGCTGACCAATTGGGAGCACCAGCCCCATTTGGAACTCATTCATCACCAGCTAGAAGTGACTGGACGTTACGTGTTTTGCCCTCCGCCCATGTCAATCAGCAAAGGGGTTTCAGCCATTGTCTCAGATTTGTTTCTCATTGTAGGCACTGTACAACTTTTAAAAACGTAGCCGTGCTCTTAAAGGGAGGGGGGGTTGTTAATCTTTCTTTAATTTGCACCCTGTTCCAGTCGACAGAGGACAAGTATGTGAAAGACGCTTACCAATGGATGGTTCCGTTTCTGCATCGCTGTGAAAAGGAGTCGATGGGCACTGCTAACAAACTTTTGAAAGAGTATCTGGTGACTCTGGCAAAGGGAGATCTGACCTTCCCTTTGAAAATCTTTGAGCATTCCAAGCCAGCAGTAAGTTCGCTCGGGTTATTATTTGTAGATGTATGCACCTGGATCGCTTTGCTCTCTATCCCATTTTGCATTGCCTAGCACATTTAATAGTGTACCTTGTTTCACCGATCCTTTTTGGAGATAGCTGCCACTTGTACTACATTTCTCTGCTAAACATTTGTCTTTTCGGTACCAACCCTTGTTCTCTAAACAAGGTTAAAATGGAATTTCTAATACACTGCTAAATAATCTCTATCAGGATGTCAGAATACAGCTTTGACCATTAATCACTTTAAACCTAACCAGCAGGGAGGGTAATTTTAGCACTCTTCCTGTCCGTCCGATGCTCTTCTTCAGTGCTATTCGATCTTTGTCTTTGAAAGCTCTTCCTTTCACACTTCACACTTTGACAGTCTACGGTGCCATCTTGTATATTTTGGTCTGCACCAATGTGCCACTGCTAAGCTCCCCCCCCCTTTGGAGGGGACAGGGCTTTGTTCGAGGTGTCTCTGCCTTTGCTATAAATATTTGCCTGACAAATATGGGAGTTCTCCATTCAAGGGGTTGTTACTGTTCGTATAGCCAAGAAGTAATATTGGGTACCATTCATAGCTTGAATCAAAGCTCCCAGAAGCTGGCTGGGATGCAATAGATTTAAAATGCCTTCAGCATATTTTTCAGACACAAGTTTTGGATGACTATTGAGTCGAACCATCTTCCGTTGGCATCAGGCGGAGATGGATGAGGGATTGCCAAAGACCACCCTCTGGCCTTCCTCTAACACAGGCATGTCCAAACTTTGACCTTCCAGATGTTTTGGACCGCAACTCCCACAGTCCTTTGCCATTGGAAATACAGGCTTGGAATTCTGGGAGTTGTGGTCCAAAACATCAGGAGTGCCAAAGTTTGGACATGCCTGCTCTAACTGGATGTCTGTCGGATACCACTCACATTGTTCTGTGATGGCCCAAAGTTTATCACTCTTTCATGCCTATGAAAGAGGGAATAGAAAAGACTGGGGAATTCTACTCCTTTTTTACTTAGGAGCAAGCACTGTGGAATTCAGGGTGACTTATGAGCAAACTTGCATAGGGCTGCATTGTCGGTCTCTAACACATTATTTTACGAAAGCCCTGGCTTTAATTACTGAAATGTGAAATAGGGGAGAGGAAGGAGCATTTGTAAGAAAGATTAATGAGGTCTTGACATACATTTGTAGAAACTTTTGCCTTCTTGGGGCATTGCTTTATAGCTGCAGGCCCAGACTAAATTCACATCCCTGGGTCTTAAGTGGCACCTCATTAGGATATTCATTAATTCCTTACTTTTTTGTGGCCATGTCCTGGAGAGGCTGGGCTGTAAACAAGTCAAAAGAAATGAATACTTTAAAGCACACGGAAACTATTTATGAGCGGATCAAGGAAATCACACAATGTAGCCAAGCTAAAAAGCTTTAGAATTACAAAAAATTAACAATTTTAATACATCATCTGAATACATTGTCTGAAAAACATTGTTATGGGATATTGTTATTTTAAAAAATGAGTCTGAAAATAGATTGCTGTTCCAGAGAGCTGCTGTGCTTACTGGTTACCAATGAGCTTTTGTTGCAGGTTCCGTACTTATAATATTTAATTGAGAATTATTACAAAGCTCGGAAAGCCCCTGTAATTAACAAAAATAACTAAATTGGCTGTACCGTTGCAGTTGTCTTGTTTGATTCAATTCGCTGTTGCACAGAGATACCAGAGAAGCAAACTACAAATTGAGAAAATGTTGTCGTACACGAACAGCAATGGCTGTGGACTTTTCTTTTCCTCCTAGTGTCAGCAAAAGATCATTTCCGATCAGGACTTGTTGATGATGATTGCACTGGAATGCATCTATACGTGCAAACGCGATGACCAACTGTCTCTGTGTTATGATATCTTAGAATGCCTCCCCCAGAGAGGTTATGGGTGAGTATTGTCACGTTCCCCTGCTGTGGCATAATAATTCACACCCTATTCACACTCCGCCTTGTGACAGGGACCAAAGGACACAATGGCAAGGCCAAGTCCTCTCCCCTTTCAGAAGTTTCCAGAATCAAATCAGGCTGCAGAGAAAAAGTAAGCAATAGGTAGGTCAGACGCTGCAGGAGTTCCTCGCCAGAGCGTGGAAGATGCTTGCATTCAGTTAAACTGAGCTGTGCACAACAGGTAAAGGGTCCCTTGACACTGGCAGGTTACTCGTCTACCTCCAAACTATACTAAATTCAAGAAGACGACACTTTCCTATCCACGGCACAGCGGCTGACACAATGTGACATAGTGGCTGAAATCCTATTGCTTAGTCGAGTGAGTTGCGGTAGAAGAGGTCCATTGAATGAGTGGGGACTCCAAGGTTCCATTGGTTCAAATGGCCCTACTCCATTTGTGACTTAGTAGCATGGAATCAGTGAAACCCATGGAGGAGTTGACTCCTCAGATCCCCACCGATTGGACAGGGCTCCTATGCAGTAAAATCTATATGTTTTTATTCTTCATGCCATTTCCTACTGACTCTGCGGTCATCATAGGAGCTAACAAAAAAGGATTGGCTACCAATACTGCTTTGAATTCTGCTATCCCCATCCACCATCTAAAAGAATGATATAAGAGTTTATTTGTGCAACCCACAGAAAGGAATAGCAATACATTGAAGTGTGCAGGTCCCTAAATCCCTTTTAAAACATTGGATTAGATTTTAACCCAAAATGATAACCAAAGCACGAAGACAGAGAAGAACCTTTTTAAAAACCACAAAAGATGAAACATGCAGATTAGAGATGGGCACGACTCGGGAAAATGACGTTTTCGAGTTGTCGTGTGTCGGAGGCAGTCCGTTTCGGCTCGTTTCTGTTTTCCGTGAAATTTCACAAAAATTAGTCGGTTCGTTTTTTCGTTTTTTCGTTGTCGTTAGTACTGGTTTGGGGGGGGGGTAGCGGGCTCCTGGAGGGAGCTGCAGGAGTCAGCCAGAGCCACAAGTGACGGACTGGCAGACTCTTTGCACCCGCTGTGTCTCACGTACTTGCATGTAGTGCAATGCAAGTAGATCTGGCTTAGGGTTAAGACGGGTTAGCGCAAGGGCTAGGGTTAGGCTAGTTACGGGTGAGGTTAGGGTGAGTATTGGGGTGCACCTCTGGGTGCCTCTCTGACCCACTTAGAAGGACAGTGTACTGGCGTATGGGTTAGGCTTAGGGTTCGGGTTTGGGCTACGTTTAGTGGGCTGTTTATGCCCATTGGCACATCCCAGAAGTCTCTGTGGTCAACCTGGCCAAGTGGCCATGCGATTGGTGGAAAATTTGCATGGTCTACTCCCATGGGCGAGCCCATCATTGCGAATATGCAGGTGTAAAAAAATAAAATAAAATAAAATAAAATAAAATAAAATAAAATAAAATCAACGGAGACTTTTTTTTGCAAGAAAAACCCACTGCTGCAACTGTAAAAATTCAAGCATTTAAAATAGCTAATTTTCGCATGTTTCTGTGGTGCTTTGGTGGGGTTTTGGGCAACGATTTCAAAAAAAAAATTGCGGTCGCCATTTTGGATCCCCCGCACTGCATGGCAAATGGATGCGCCCTCCCAGCCTGGTACCAGCAGCGCAGCAGTAGCAATAGCCAAGGAGAGGGGGGCGGGAAACCCCCCCAAATAAAACACCCTTCTGGCCTGGTAGGTGCCCTCAGACAGTTTTCGCCTACTTTTAGGGCCGGGAATCGGGTTTTTTTTTTTAACTTTTAAAAACTTTTTTCCTGTGCCGCTTGGCATTGCACGATCGCCGCGATGCAAGTAACGAGCACGACAAATCAGACCAAAATTGTTCGTTCGTCGGTTCGAGCTCGAAGTCTGGCGGAGTAATTCCCGTTACCGTTTCCGTAGAGTAACGGATACGAGTAATGGAAACGGAAACGGGAATACCGCTAAGTCGTGCCCATCTCTAATGCAGATGCATAAAACTAATGTAGTTACTGACAGAGCGGTCATTATTTAATGAGGGTGTCTCCCCCCCCCCCATTTATCTTGCCATTACAAATATGATAGAAAGTCATTAATGGCCTGGGGATTTTCTTTATACAGTATTTATTTATATTATACTTTGTAATTTACAATTTTCCATAGGTCCAGGAAGGGCTTTGACAGATATTGGGTATCTTTTAGATTTTTTTATGTAAAATATAACAAGACCTGATAGTATCTGATATTTTGGCTCTACCTTCTTTAAACCGATGTCCCCCCCCCCGCTCCTAGCAATTGGCCACAGTTTTGAGCACCAGAGGTTTAATGTTAAGAGTTTTGTGGTATTCTAAGGTAAAGGTACCCCCCCCCACACACACACATGCATGCTAGTCATATCCAACTCTAAGGGCACTGCTCATCTCCATTTCTAAGCTAAAGAGCCAGTGTTGTGCAGGTCCATGGCTATGTGGCCATTTCTGCGCACGGAAGAATGTTTTTTACCTTCCCATTTTTTACAGCAGTACCTATTTATCTACTTGCATTTTACATGCTTTCAAACTGCTAGGTTGGCAGGAGCTGGGGGTAAACAGCAGGAGCTCACTCTGCTGCGTGGAACCCGGGATTCGAACAGTCGAGCTGCCGACTTTGCAGCCGACAGTTTTTAGTGCTCTAGCCCGCTGAGGCACCACGCCCTGCAATAATATTTTAACAACACCATTAATCCTCTGGATGCCACTTTTAAACTTTGGTCTCCCTAATGGGTAACAAAATTAATGCTGGTGTAGCATGAATACGTTTTACTACGGACTCTGCTGGTGTAGCATGAATACGTTTTACTACGGACTCTGCACATTCAGGCACAAGTAATTTACAGTCAACAAGAGCTTTTAACTTTCGGCAGAGAAGGCTGCAGCCAGGAGGTTACAACTTACAACATTCCAGCTGAGCTTATCAGAGGGCCTGCATATCCTTGGGCTACTCCCCCTGCTTTCCCTGCCAGAAAGAAAAGGAAACGGAGGAAACGCAAGCAGAAGAGGGGCTGCAGGGCCGGACTTCGAGTGAGGCTAAGTAAAAATCCTTACAAGCCTGCATTGCCAAGTCTTTTTGTTTCAAATGTGAGATCTCTTCCCAATAAGATCGAGGAGTTGGAACTTACTATCTCTCTGCAGAAAAATATCCAGGATTGCTGTGCTGTGGTCCTTTTAGAGACGTGCCTGGATCCTTCCTTTCCACAGGAGCTAATACAGCTACAAGGACGCTCAGCACTTAAAGCAGATAGAACTATTGAATCCGGGAAGAGCAGAGGTGGAGGGATTTGTGTTTACATAAATAACAACTGGAGCACAGATGTTAAAATAATGGATATTCATTGTTCTCCTGATTTGGAGTATCTAGCAGTGAAATGCCGCCCCTTTTATTTGCCACGTGAGTTTAATGTTGTTATAATAAACTGCAGTATATATACCTCCTGATGCAAACACTACTACAGCTATGGGTCACCTGCTAACTGCTATTAGCAAACAGCAGCAGGCTTACCCAGACAGAGCTCCGGTGGTTGCAGGTGATTTTAATCAAGCCAATTTAAAGACTGTTCTCCCTAAGTTCTATCAGTATGTTGACTGTCCCACCAGAGGGAAAAATACCTTGGACCAAGTATATAGTAACATCATGCATGGATACAAGACTAAGCCTTTGCCCAATATAGGACAATCAGATCATATATCTCTGTTCATGATCCCATCATACAGACCTCTCGTTAATAGAATCAGACCATCAACCAGAGAAATACGAGTGTGGCCAGCAGGTGCATCTGAGCAACTTCAAGACTGCTTTAGGAGCACTGAATGGGCACTGTTTGAGGAGGACAAGGTTGATACACATACCTTGACAGTACTGTTCTATATCAAAAGCTGCATTGATGTTGTCACTACAACCAGACAAGTATGGGTGTTTCCTAACAACAAGCCCTGGCTAAATAGAGATGTGCGCCTTCTGTTAAAGGCCAGAAATGCTGCTTTTCACTCTGGTGATGCACTACAGTACAGAGAGGCCAGAGCTAAATTGAAAAAGGGCATCAGGGATGCCAAAGCTATGTACTGTCGGAGGATTGAACATCATTTTGAGAGCTCTGATCCTCGTCGGGTATGGCAAGGTCTGCGACAAATCATCTTCCCAGATGACTTTCAATCCATTTGAATTACTTGTATTGATTTCAGTTAAATGTGAATACATTTTCATATTTGTTCATTTGTTTGTTTCAATTAAATGTGAATACATTTTAGAAACTAATCAGTTTGTATTATTCAACTGTTCCATTAGGATACATCCAAATGTTGTCGTATTCCTACTTTGCATTACTGAGGAATTCATAATTAGGTCGTGTCGAAGATGGGAAAGGGTCCAATTCATTCATACTCCCTGCAATGTTTCTTTTAATTGTACTACCATAAAGAGGACTTCATTTTCATAAAGGTCTCCATAAATTCCCCCTTTCTCTCCATTTCATATATTGTTCTACCTCATCTACATAAGAAATGGATATAAGAACATAAGAACATAAGAAGAGCCATGCTGGATCAGGCCAAAGGCCCATCTAGTCCAGCTTCCTGTATCTCACAGCGGCCCCACCAGATGCGTTTGGGAGCGCGTGAGACTAGATGTCTGTCTCTTGATACTACTCCCCTGAATCTGGCCCTTGAAGTACCCTGGTTTTACCCTCTCCAACCTCATTCCCCGAGGATGAGGTGTTCCGAACCGGATGCCACTCAGCTCCTGTCATCCTGTTATCAGTTTAAAAGCTGCTCTGCTGCCTTTTTGAGGTTGAGTGCCAGCAATCTGGTCCCATCATTATTCAAGTGCAATCCATCCCTCCTGAACAGGTTTGGCTTGTCCCAAAATGTTCTCCAGTTCCTGACAAATCTAAAGCCCTCCTCTCGACACCATCGCCTCATCCACGCATTGAGGCTTCTGAGCTCTGCCTGTCTGGCGGGTCCTGCACGAGGAACAGGTAGCACTTCTGAAAATGCTACCTTGGAAGCCCGGGACTTCAATGTGGCGTAAAACAACGGCAACAGAGATATTTCTGGAATTCATTTATTTTCCCATTTATTTCCCATTTATTTCCAATGTTTAATGTAGAATATAAAAGGATAGGCTCCTCATTTTATATCCCTTATTTGCAGGTTGCTTCCTTTAAGTTGGAAAAAAAGCCCTTTGTATAAGTGGCCAGGGATTGGTATACCGTACCATATAAACCCTGAAATTTGTATTGCTGCCCATGATTAGGGGAGGTGTCCTATGGGGAGAATGCCATGTGGGGAGGGCCACTGCTCAGTGGCAGAGCACAGATTCTATATGCAGAATTTCACAGGCTCTCTCACCGTTAGAGCGAATGGGTCTGGGAAGCCCCCCATTGTCTGAAGGTCAGGAGACCTCCTGGCTGCCAGTGTAGGCATTAAGAAGAGGGATGGACTAATAGCCTGACTGTTCCTATATGTTCAACCCCAGGAATCCAGCACCCCCTCTCTTTCCACAGGCAGGACACTTTGATCACGGACTGGTCGGATATGTTATTCTCTCCATCCTCAGTGGGTGATAGCACTACAAAATATTATATCTTAACAATCAAAGTCACACCGGATGCGATAGGATGGTGTTTTCAGAGGTGTTCTCACTGTGTGTGTATTTGTGTGTGAAATGAGAAACGTGTTTAAGGTGACAATTACATTTCCAAATTGTGACTTCTTATCCCTCTGTAATGTATTCAAATGTTTTCCATCCTTTCCAGTCCTGAAACAGACATTACAAACAGCCTTCACGATAAAGTCGATGAATTGGAACAAATTCTGAGGTGAGGAGCTTCTGACAGGCACCCTTCGTTTCTCACAATATGTTTACCTTTATTACCACTGTATTATGTCTTGCAGTTCAAGATGTCAGGATTATGGTTATGAAAGAGGGCTCATAGCTCAAGAATTACTATAAGCTAAGTGGAAATTATGTTCTAGAAGACCTTGGCCTTTTCATAAGCAGAAGTTGGTCTCCTAAGGTTTTCATCCCATGTGGGCCTGTGAAGGCTTATATAATGTTGGGGCAACGTAGTTAACGAAGAGAGGAAGAAAGAAGACACTGCCTTTAAAAAAGGCTTAAGTATATAGGCTTTATTTTATAACTTTTTTTCTTGGGATCATTCACTGTAGATTTTTGAAAACATTACAAGTTTTGTAGAGTTGAAATACTACACAGAAAAATGTTTCCTTCGTAATTTAAGCGGTGTGATGAATAAATAGAACATCTCTCTCTCACACACACACTTTTAATGTTGAGTTTTGAGTGTGGAGAGGTAGAGCTCAGGGAGCAGCTACACAGCCTGGGGGGGGTGAATTGATCAGCAGTGAAGTCGCACCCAGAAAGTAGCGTTTCCTCAGATGACACAGAAATCAGTTCCTTGTACTTTCTAGTATTTATGAGATTACTGTCTTGGAAGAAGCTGGAATAAAATAGGGAACCCTCAGTTTAATAGGAGCAAAGCCAAGTCTGCGCTTCCACAGCAAGACCCGCTTTCACACCCTCTGTTCCTGGGCACTCTTGAGAAGGACCATTTGGGTCGATGGGTGGGATAGAAAGGCAGTCAGTCAGTCAGTCAGTCAATAAAATCGGCTGCCTAGCTCTTCAGAACAATTTTCTAGGGTGCATGGTGGATGACAGTAGGAAACACTCCAGTTCAGTGATGGGAGAAGTGGCATCACCTATTACAAATGCTTTTGTTCCCATCTACCAACAGGGACATCTGTCATGCCTGTAGAATAGCACAAGGACCCATACTACTAGTAACCAGACCCTGGTTAGTAGGGTGGTCTTCTTCTTCTGTTTCTTCTTCTTCTTCTTCTTCTGTTTCTTCTTCTTCTTCTTCTTCTTCTTCTTCTTCTTCTTCTTCTTCTTCTTCTTCTTCTTCTTCTTCTGTTTCTTCTTCTTCTTCTTCTGCTTCTTCTGTTTCTTCTTCTTCTTCTTCTTTTGTTTCTTCTTCTTCTTCTTCTTCTTCTTCTTCTTCTTCTTCTGTTTCTTCTGTTTCTTCTTCTTCTTTTGTTTCTTCTTCTTCTTCTTCTTCTTCTTCTTCTTCTTCTTCTTCTTCTTCTTCTTCTTCTTCTTCATCTTCTTCTTCTTCTGCTTCTGCTTCTTCTTCTTCTGCTTCTGCTTCTTCTGCTTCTGCTTCTTCTGCTTCTTCTGCTTCTGCTTCTGCTTCTTCTGCTCCTCCTCCTCCTCCTCCCTCTCCTTCTCCTTCTTCTCCTTCTTCTGCTTTTCCTCCTCCTCCTCCTCCTCCTCCTCCTCTTCCTCCTTATCATCATCATAGAGCAACAGGATTCAAGGCTACAGGCATTCTTGGGGAGGGGGGAAGTGCCATGTGCTAAGGTTTATGTCAGTTGCAGTAGAGGTGTGCAGGTTTGTGTTTAAGGACCACAACACCCATAGTGTCCTAGGCAGACTTTTGGGATTTCTGCCTGTGTGAGACTTAATTGACTGGTATGCAGAACAGATTTCTTCACTTCTAATGTCTTTTGCAGAATGTATGGCTCACTGTTCTGGGTCTTATTTATTTATTGTTATTATTTATTAATCTTATACTCCGCCCATCTTCCCAAAGGGAACTCTGGGCGGCTTACAATAAAAATAAAAGAAAACAGATAACAAGCAAACACAGAGCAAGTGAAAAAGGAGTAAGATTGCGGACAAAAAAAAAAGAAGTGAAAGGCAGAAGGTTTCCTTTATCGTTGATTTCTTCTTGTAGAACATTGAGCATTGAGTTTATGTATCTCTTTACTTGTATTGTAAGCTGCTCAAACCTTCCAGGATGGCATGATGCAACAACTCACAGAAATGACATCCCAGACGCTGCTTGCCCTGATAGAGAAATGCCTTCTTGCTCTGCTGCATTTCATTTCTTAAGCCTCTGAGGTCCTCTCTGGGTCTGTTGGTGATAGAACTGAGGGTGGCCAGCTGATTTTGATTTTGGCCAGGTGCTACATCATGCTTGCAATCGTTATTTCAGTGTATCAGAACTTCTGGAGAAGCATGGACTTCAGAAACCCGTATCATTTGTAAAAGATACACAAAACAGCCCAGAAGAAGCACAGAAGCTGATGATCAGGTTGACAAGACATACAGGCCGCAAGTGAGTAACAAAATTTGCTGTCGAGAGCAAAGGGGAATCCATTCGCCTGCATAAACCAAAAAGATCCGTTTCCTGGCAATTACTGGAGCAAAAGATTGAACTCAGGTCATGAGCAGAGACTTCACTCCAATACTGCATTTTAGAGTCCCTGCACCGTGAAGGCTCCATGAGGTTCATTTAATGTAGCTTAAATACTGAAAAGTCTTTCTAAAAATTTCGGGTCCAAATGTTTAGATTTGTGTTACTACACATGTTAACAGGTGAAATACAGTATTCTGCATAATTTCCACTGGGGCCAAAACCTGAGCAATTGGATATATTTTCTTAGGCAAGGAAAGTAGGCAGAGAGAGAGCTCTGTGGGATTGATTTCTGAGAAAAAATGGCCTTGATTTCTTGAAGCCTCTTTAAAAAGGTAAAGGTTCCCCCCCCACCCCCCGCACATGCATGCTAGTCGTGGCCGACTCTAGAGGTGGTGCTCATCTCCGTATTCAAGCCGAAGAGCCAGTGTTGTGCAAGTCCATGGTCACATGGCTGGCATGGCTGCCAGGAAACACTGGTTTCTACCTTCCTGCTTTTCACGGCGCTACCTATTTATCTCCTTGCATTTACATGCTTTCAAACTGCTAGGTTGGCAGGAGCTGGGGTGAACAGCGGGAGCTCACTCCGCTGCATGGCATGCGGGATTCGAACTGCCGAGCTGCCAAACTTCGCAGCCTACAGTTCTGAGCCACCACGCCCCTGAAGCCTCTTTAGCACCTCACTATTTAGAAGCCAACTGATTTGATTGCTTCCCCAAGAAATGCACCCATTAGCAAGGATATAATTTCCTGTTGCAAGTCTAGGGCTTGAGTGTGAGTGGTCTTCAGAAAGAAAATGGTGTGTGGGGTGATGCCAGAAAGGGTAAAAGCGAGGAGGAGAAAAGGCCCATATTGTGAGAAGCAGTGCTCTACAAACGGTGGAGAGCAAAGGGGAATTTGTGGCACAGAGCATAAATAGTAGCTTGTGGATCTCTGTATTAATAGTTATGTGAAACCTTTAGCATGAACGTTTGTTTCTGCAAGCATGATGGTGTTCCCTCCTTGGGGGGGGTGATCTTTCTGCAGCATTTGAGAGGGAGTGTATGTTTTCTGCTGCGTCTCTTTCGCTGGGACCTCTTTGTTGACGATGGACCCTTTTTGGTCTCTTTTAACAGGCAGCCTCCTGTGAATGAAGCTCACTGGATGGGATTGTTGCAAGATATGCTGGAAATGCAGCAGAACGTCTACACCTGCTTAGAACCAGACGCTTGCTATGAGGTGATTCCCCCACCCCCATTTCAGTCTGCGACGAACACACACCCTTTACGACCCATCTGGCGCCGTTATAGTGTGTAGGCTATGCAAGCGCTGTCAAGCGGCTGGAATCCGCCTGCTGCTCACATAAGTGTTGTGCATTTATTTATTTATTTGATTTGATTTGATTTGATTTGATTTATCTACCACGGTCTAGCAAAAAAAGCTACTCTGGGCAGTTTACATCAATCAGACCAATAATCAACTCATAATAATAAAAAGAACAAATAAGCAAATAAGCACAAATACAATAAATCAAAATGATTTGACAATTCAAAATAAGAAAAAATGAAAAAAAAATAACTAATAGAACTTGCTGTAGCTAATTGCAGCTAATTGGCAAGGTGCCCAAGACGCCCTCTGGCCCCTCATCAATTAGCCTCAATAGGGCCACAGCAAAGTTACAGGGACTTGGTGTGAAGGCCAGAAGGATTCCAGTCGGTGTATATTTTGGTGCCTTTGAAAGATAGTGCTGGGAAGTTTCTTTGGCTGTTGGGTAAGGAGCCAGTTCAAGACAGCAGACATTCTCGGGGTTTGTGGTGCTAAAAATGGAAGGAAGTCCATGTTCCCTCTCCTCCTGAATGGCTTCGTCATCTGGACAGGAGCTGATGACGTCTGCTGGGAGATTCACCCTAAGGAAGGGGGGGGGCTTTGCCTGCCATGACCTGTGATAAGCCACAGCCAAAATGGCCACTGTCAAATAAGTGGCCACCTTTTAATGTTCCAAGGTGCCTCTTCCAACTCCTTGTTCTTAGCTTGAATGCATCTTAAAATGTTCTGGGCTGCATAATGTCCCTCATTATTGTAAGCCGCCTTGGGTCCTTTTCCAAGGAGAAGGGTGGGGTACAAATATTCAAAATAAATAAATAAATAAATAAATAGTCCTTATTAACTCCCAGGGCAGGGACTTAGGATAGGCCAACGTTCAAGCATGTGGAATCTTTGAATTGCTGACAGAGCGCAAAAACTGAAGTTGTCCTTGCAGCAGACTGCGGAGAGGGAGGTGTGCGGGCGGACGGACAGGGGAGCAGTGGAGCAGGTGCCCGTCAGTGGTCACCGTCCCTCTTGAGGTAACTCACACAAGAAAGAGAAGTAGGCAAGGGAGGGCAGGCGTGTGCACCCATCCCATCTCCTGTTGGTTCAGCCATGCCTCATAGAACATGCTACTCTTGCATCCTCTCTGTCTGTATTTCAGCGACCAGCCCCGCACTAGAGCTTGACCTTAAAGCCTGATATCTGTGTTTCTCAAAGCGCCATAAGGCTGTTTCAGCCGCGCAGGAAAATGTTGCTTAGTAGTTGGCAGAAATTGTCCAGGTGGGACACTGTTTTTTCAGAACAGTTTCTGAGCGTTCACTGTTCCTTGATCCGTGCTTCTGCAAGCGTGTCGTGTCCCCTACTCTCTGGAAGATGAGTCACGGCAACTGGGCGGCAATATAAATCCAGTTGCCATGACTCATCTTCCAGATAAACTCACCTGGATGATTGAGAATCTTCCCAGACTTGTCCCCTACTCCTTCTACCTACCACAGGTGTATTCCTCTGTGACCTTTCGTTACTCTGTGTGTAACTTTGGGCATTCGCCTTTTCTCCTACTAATTTCCCATTCTTCCTGGTAGGATAAAAATAAGGAAAAGATGAAAACTGCTGGCTTGCTAGAAGATTCTTGTGGATTAGATGTTAAGGATCCTTTTAAAAACATGAAGCTGAAAGGGTTTTTTTGGTGGGTGGGGATTGTTTTTGTTTTTGTTATCTAAATAGGCAATTACCGTATATACTCGAGTATAAGCCGACCCGACTATAAGCCGGGGCCCCTAATTTAAACCCCCAAAACTGGGAAAATTTATTGACTCAAGTATAAGCCTAGGGTGGGAAATGTAGCAGGGCCTGGCAACTCCTCCTTTGTGAGCTGGGTGTGTGTGTGCTGTTTAAAATGACTTTTAGCCACCGAGGCAAGTGCTTGAGTTGATGGCTAAAAGTCATTTTAAACATTGTTTTAAAATGACCTTTTAAAAAGTCATTTTAAACATAGGGGGGGTCAGGAGAAGTGGCGCACAATGTTTAAAATGACTTTTAGCCACTGACCCAAACTTGCCTCAGTGGCTAAAAGTATTGACCTGCATATAAGCCAAGGACCCCTTTTTTCAGCCCAAAATTAGGGCTGAAAAACTAGGCTTATACTTGAGTACAGTGGTACCTCGTATAACGTAGGGTTTGTATAACGGAAAATCCGTACAACGTAAAAATCCAGGTCGGCTCCGGACCTTCCCAGGTCTTTCCTCCTCCGGCGGGTGGAGTGCGGTGGGGGCGGGGATCAGAGACTGGGGAGAGGACGGATGGTCATTTGGAACGAATTAATTACGTTATACAAGGTACCACTGTATATACAGTATATGCCACCACTGAATTACGAATAATATAAGACATATAGATGAGAGGCTTGCACGTATCAAATAGAAACTTCAAAACAGAATTGCTTGTTTAGGTAAATAGCCTTTTGTATCTCCATTAAGTTCATTAAATGGTTCACTGAGCAGAAACTGCTTTTAAGAATGTCATTCAAAGTACGTATAGAATGTTGATAGATGTTTAAAGGGAAATGCAAAATTCAGTTTTGAACAGAAAATTGTATATATGTATTCAAGAGAAACTTCTCACTAAGCTTTACGAGCTACAATGAAACATTGCTTTTTCATTATGCCCTGTTTAGTGGTGAACGCTCTTTATTCTGTTGTGTAGCATTCAAGCAAGCCTTTCTGCATTAACATTTTTGTTCATAAAATTGACATTTTTAACATGTTCATGTTATTGTCAGCCTTATTAGGATAACTTGAAAGCTTCACTCCTCATAGTTGCTAATTTCTAGGACTGCTAAAAGGTTTTTGAGAGCAAATTAAAACACTTTTGAAAAAACACACACGATGAAACTAACATCTGGGTTTAAATTGAAAATTGTTATTTCACAACTCACACACACACACACACCATGTTAGAATAAGGATGTTATGGTTAGAGCTGTTTTGAAATAACAGAAATAACTAAAATTGGACATTAATTGTCCTGTCAGTGTGCCTTGTAGTGTTTGGCCAATTGCATTTATTGTATATTCTTCTGCTGTGACAGCTGCTTGGCTGGTCCAAACCCAAAAGCTATTTTCATTTAGGATTTTTGTCTTCCTGTTTGACTTCTGTCTTTCTGACAGTTTCTACTATGGTGCACTCCTGGTAAAGTAGTAAGGCAGTGCATTGTACCCTGGCAATTCTCTGTTTTCAATTCTACGTTTCTCCTACCCTTCGTGTACGGGCGAGAGCCAAGGCTATACTACTACTACTTCTTCTTCTTCTTCTTCTTCTTCTTCTTCTTCTTCTTCTTCTTCTTCTTCTTCTTCTTCTTCTTCTTCTTCTTCTTTAATTATTTAATTATTTAATCAATCAATCAATCAATCAATCAATTAATTAAAGATTTTATTTATTTTCCAGGACCAGGGTAACTATGGGGTACGGGTAGTGGGTTGAGGGTTCTATAGGTAAAAAGGGAAAGTGTTAGATGGTAGGCTCCCTCATTTCCAATTTTAATATTGACACAGAGTTGTAGATCTAATCTGCTATTGGAGTATTATTAATTATGGGCTTCTTTCACATAATAATTGCAGAGTGGCCTCCAGCTTTCTCTTGTAAGTCTTTATGAGCAGTTCTGACAGTCTGTCCATCTTTGCCGCTTCAAGATATTTTCCCAAGTGTTTTTGACACTTCAGTATTACCGCTGTTTTCCAATATTTGGTGTAAGAAATTCTTGCTATGGCTATCATATGCATCAGTAAATGTTTCTTTTTTAAACATCCTTCATTTCTGGCATAATATTTAACAAAAATACCTCAGTTTTAAATGGGATACCTTTGGGTAGTGGGTAGCATATAAGTTGTAAAAATAAAAAATAAATAAAATAAATTTCAACCTTTTTCTAACATCTCATGCACCAATTTCCAGTATCGCTTTACCTCATCACATGTCTGCCAAAAATGATAAAAAGTCCCTTCTTTATCTTTACATTTCCAGCATCTATCCAACACATTTTCATACATTTTCGCTGATTTTTGTGGTGTCATATACCATCTATAAAACATTTTATATACATTTTCTTTAAGGCTCACCACCTTTAAATATTTTATGTTACTTTCCCATGGCTGCATCCAGTGTACTAATTCCATATTTTGTCCTATATTTTGTGTTCAGTTAATCATACAGTCTTTCACAATTTCATCTTCAGTCTTAAGCCCCAGCATATATTTATACATTTTCTTAATAAGTTTACCTTCACCTCCTAACAGCAATATATCAAAATCAGTTTTCTGTTCATAAAAAAACCCTTCTTTTTTGTCTTTGCTAAACCTCAAGTTCAATTGTGATCTCGCCCACCAGTCTAATGTTACATTTTGGTTTTCAAATCCTTCCTGTCTTTAATTCCCTCTTATTCCTTAGCATGTCTCCGTGTCTCACCAACTTATAGATTTGGCATTGTGCTGTGTTACCATGCTCCCCGCAACCCAGCACAATCCCTGCCAGAGCTCTCGGAGTTCATCTCGGTGGCTCTTTTGAAGTCCCCTCGCCTACTGGTGGTTGGGGACTTCAATGTGCACGCTGGCGGTGGATTTTCTGGTGCAGCTCTGGAATTCATGGAGTCCATGATCTCCATGGGTCTATCCCAGCATGTTTTATGCCCCACCCACAGATCAGGGCACACCCTTGACCTGGTCTGTTCCTCCATGTTGGGGAATTTTTCTCTGGAGGTAGGGGACATTGTCTCTCTACCTGTGTCATGGTCAGACCATCACCTGCTGTCTTTTTCCCTGTTGGTTGCAGCCCCTCCCCGTGGGGACCTCGGGCCTTCTCTGTTGGCCTGCCCCCGGAGGCTTCTGGACCCAGCACGGTTCCGTGACAATTTCGGGGAGCTTCCTGGTGGCCTGGCTGACGCTCCGGTCAATGCCGCGGCTGACCTATGGTTTGAAACAGCTGCCCGCGCGGTCGACCGGATCGCCCCCAGGCGCCTTCTCCGTAGCAAAGCTCGATCTTTGCCATGGTTTACAGCGGAGTTGAGAGCGATGAAGCAGGAACGGAGAAGGCTGGAGAGCATCTGGGGACAGAGCCGGACGGCACTTAACAAGGCTGCAGTAGCTATCCAGACTAGGCGCTACTCGCGAGTGATCAGGGAGGCCAAAACATCCTATTACTCCCTGAGAATTGGTGAGGCCTCGAACCGCCAGGCAGAGCTCTTCCGGGTGGTTTGGGACCTCACCAATCCTAGTCTGGCAGGGCCTCCTCCTACTGAGTTCAGTAGTGAGAACTTCGCAGTCTTCTTTCGATTTAAAAGAGAGGCCATCCGTGCCGGCTTTGACTCCGCTTCCAGTGGCCCTCCCCTGCCATCTCCTGATGCTGCACTCCCTCATTCTCCTCGTTTGGATGAGCTTGGGCCTGTTTCCTCTTTGGAAACTGCCAGCCCACGTCCACCCCCTTCGATCCTTGCCCCTCTTGGCTAATAAAAGCGGCCAGAGGGACTATGCCGGAATGGGCGTCTGCCATCACCACTGCCTCCTTCAGCGAGGGGGTCTTTCCCTCCCGCTTGAAGGAGACGGTGGTTAAGCCCATTCTTAAAAACCCTGGCATGGCATTGGACCAATTGGCGAATTATCGTCCGATTGCCAATGTCCCTTTTATGGGCAAGGTAATTGAGAGGGTGGCCGCGGTCCAGATTCAATCTTTTCTGGAGGAACAACAGTGCCTTGATCCATGCCAATCCGGGTTCAGGCCTGGCCGGGGGACCGAAACAGCTTTGGTCGCGCTGCAAGATGACCTAATCCGGGCGGCCGACAGGGGTTGCTCTACCCTGTTGGTTCTTCTGGATTTGTCAGCGGCCTTCGATACCGTCGACCACGGTATCTTGCTGGACCGGCCCTCTGAGGTGGGGATTGGAGGCACTGCTCGCATTTGGCTCCGGTCCTTCCTGGAGGGCCATCCCCAGTATGTGCAACATGGTGGAGAGTTGTCAGCCCCGTGGATACTCCCTTGTGGGGTTCCGCAGGGTTCGTCTCTCTCCCCCATGTTGTTTAACATCTATGTGAGGCCAATGGCTGGGGTCATTAGGAAATTTGGAGTCTGCTGTCATCAGTACGCTGATGACACGCAGCTCTATCTCTCCTTTCCCACCTCTGCAGTGGAAGCTGTCTGGACTCTTGACCAGTGCCTGGATGCGGTCTTGACATGGACCAGGGCCAACAGGCTCAGGCTCAACCCCGAGAAGACCGAGGTGATGTTCTTCGGGAGTTCCCCATCTGGATATGGAGGCCCTCTCCCCAGTTTGGATGGCCTTTCCCTCCAGCTGGCGGACAGGGCTCGGAATCTGGGCGTGGGTCTGGATCCGGCGCTCACCTTGGAGGCCCAGGTGGCTGCCGTGTCCAGATCTGCCTTTTACTACCTCTGACAAATTGCCCAGATCCGCCCATACCTAGATGGTGACTCCCTGAGAACAGTGGTGCAAGCACTAGTGATCTCGAGGTTGGACTACTGTAATGCTCTCTACATGGGGTTGCCCTTGACTCTCCTCCGGCGTTTGCAGCGGATACAAAATGCGGGAGCCAGGCTGGTGGCAGGTGTGCGTCGCCATGACCACATCAACCCAGTTCTGGCTCGCCTGCATTGGTTGCCCGTTGCATCCCGGATCAGATTCAAGGTCCTGCTTTTAGTTTATAAAACCCTCCATGGCCGGGGCCTGGACTACCTGTCAGAGCGGATCATCCAGCGATCAACCTCGGCCCGTCCAGTTCGGCAATCGCGAGCGCACTTGCTGCGGGTCACCACGCCTAGAGAGGCCCGAAAATCCATCACCTGTAACCGGGCCTTCTCAGTGGCTGGCCCCTCTCTTTGGAACAGCTTACCAGCCGAAGTGCGCTCTGCAGAGTCCCTGTTGGCCTTCCGCCGAGCACTAAAAAGTCTCCTCTTCAGCGAGGCCTTTGGCGGTTCTGTTTAGTGTTTTCTCTCCCCCCCCCCCGCCATCTTATGTTCACCGACTAGTGTTGCTGCTGAGCTTGTGACTCTTATGTCAAGATATGATGATGCCTTAGCCATTTTATTACGTTGTTCTTATATTGTTGTTGTTGTTTTAACCTGTTTGTTGCTCTATTGTATTGGTTGCTGACTTGTTCAGTTCTGTAAGCCGCCCAGAGTTCCGTTTCAGAAGATGGGCGGGGTAAAAGTGCAATAAATAAATAAATAAATAAATAAATAAATCTATAGGATGAAGTGCAAGCTGCAAAAGGCAACGTGAGGTTCATAGGAAGGAATGAGTTTAGAGCTGGAGTTTAGGGTTAAGCTTGGATGATACAGCAATCATTTTCAGTGGTTTCACGGTGGCATCATAAACAACCCTCATAAATTTCAGATTCCTCCCCCACCCACCCCAATGGTTAAAAACTCAGTCATGTTATGCTGATTAACATGTGTTGAACACGTGTCTTCCAAAATAGCTCTCAGGGCAATCGCTACTCTCTCCATGTGCATCTAGATACCAAATCATGGTTTTGTGTGTTTACATGGCAGACGGGGTGCCTGCTGAATAATGCATTGATATGTGAAGCATCTACTGTCGAGCTACTACAGTCAAACAGATGAAACATGTTAGCTGACCCTCATAACATCCGTCTTTATGGCCTCTCTTTTTATTTTGTAGATTTTCACAGAAAGTCTTCTGTGCTCGAGCCGTCAAGAGAATATCCGGTTAGCTGGGCAAATGATGCATTGCAATGTTTGGTCAATAGATCCCCCGGTGAATATTGCTTCCAAAGGAAAACCACAGTATAGAGTCTGCTATGAGAAAAGCATTGAATTGGTTTTGGCAGCTAGCAGAGAATACTTCAATTCTTCAACCAGTCTCACAGATCCTTGCATGGATTTGGCCAGGTAACCCCCCACCTCCTGAGGATCTCCTGGAGTATATGAAGGTTGCGGGGTGGTCTTGGCAGACTTGAGGGGTCCAAGGTGGGGTTTATCCTGCTCTATGGCTATCATTTTCTTTCTCTCGTTGCTTGTTCTTTTAAAATAGTTTTCCCTTGCCTTTTTCCTTGAAAAGGATCTAAGTGGTACCTCTAGTTATGAAATTAATCAATTCCAAATGCATTTTCTGAAGTTGAAATTTTCTTAAGTCAAAAGTTTCCCATAAAAATGCATTGGAAATAGATTCATCTGTTCCAAGTGGGAAATCCCCCCCAAATGAAAGGAAAAAAAAAACCACTAACAGGCATGCAAATGACAGAAGCTCAGCTTCCTACCTTTCAACATCTTTTGCAAAAGTTCTAAAAAGTCCCTAAAATATATATCCAAAACGTGCAGTTTGAAAAGGTCATTAAAAAAACCTAGTAGTCCTGGTTCTCAGCTTTCCTGTTCAAAATGGCTCCTTCAAGATGGCAGTATTGCTATTGCAAACAAGCAGGAGCCATTTTGAACAGGAATCTTTCCTTTTCTCTTTCCCAACTTGAAAAAACAAAAACCAGGCTTTTTTCATAAGTCAAATTTTTCTTATACCCAGAGATTTCTATTCTTAAGTCAATTTTTCTTAAGATGTCTGTAAATTGAGGTGCCACTGTAGTAGAAAGGGTCAAATACACCAATACAACAAGGTAAATAAAAATACAGTATGACCCTGTATCCGCGGGGATTGGTTCTTGGACTCCTGCAGATACAGAAAACTGCTGATAAGAGCAAGACTTCTTTTCTTGTGGGATCAAAATGTTTTGACAGTCACACCCCAGACCATTGTACATCTAACAAGCTATTGAGGCCATTGTCCACCTAACGAGCATGTTCAGACCAAGGTGAACCATAAATTGGAAGCCTCCCATCAACTTTTCTCAGACTGAAGAAGCTACTTGGATGAGCAGCAAAATGTTTCGATCCCACAAGAAAAGGAGTCAAATTGCCATGACTCAACTTCCAGGTAAAGACATATTGAATAATCATTATTTAGCCTTTCCTGCGCTGCTGAAACTTTTAATGTGTTGGAGGTGTAATAGTATCCTTTAATCTTTCCTTTTGGTGCATTCTGAAAGGCTTAAATAGAACATAATAGCAATATTATGTAACAATATTTCCCGGTGTTTATTTCCCCCTGCCCCTTCTCCTCCCACCCCCTTTTATTTATCATCTTGGACCACTGGCTTTCCAGCTCTTAAATTGTTTTATTTTACTCTTGCTTTTTTTGCATTACATTGTTACGGTGGTTTTTGTATTTTGTATCTTGTATTTTGTATTCCATATTTTGTTCTATTGTTTCTTGGTTGATTTTTTTTTTTGTCACCATGCTGGCAGGGACTTTCTGTGGTGCCTGGCCGTGGGAGGTACGCTCTAGGCGGGGGGATTAGTTGGGTTAGAAGAACTCGGGTCAGGCAGCTGATGCCTGTCCCCTGTTCTGACCCCCCTGCTCACCCTCACGTACCTGGGTGCCATTCCGCCAGCGCCTCCGGCCTGTCTTGCCTCCTGGTTAATGCCAGGTTGGTTCATAATAAGACACCTATCATCCATGATGCTATTGTGGATGTGCAAGCCGACCTGGCTTATATCACTGAGACCTGGATGGGCGCAGAGGGAGGGGCTTCCCTCTCCCTTCTGTGCCCCCCCCTGGGTATCAGGTCCAGTGGGCCGGAGGGTTGGGGGGGCGGCCATCGTTTACAGGGAATCCCTTTATGTTAGCAGATCTGCGGCATTGGTGTGTCCCGGGGTTGAATGCCTGCATCTATTGGTGGGTCAGCGAGATAAGTTTGGTATTGTGCTGGTGTACCGTGCTCCCCGCAACCCAGCACAATCCTTTCCAGAGATCTCGGAGATCATCTCGGCTACCCTGTGGAGTCCCCCCGCTTACTGGTGGTTGGGGACTTCAGCGTGCATGCCGAGGGGGAACTCTTTGGTGCGGCTCTGGAATTCATGGAATCCATGACTTCCATGAACCTATCTCAGCATGTTGATTGCCCCACCCATACAGCAGGCCATACCCTGGACCTGGTTCTCACCTCCATGTCGACAGACTCTTGTCTGAGGGTTAGGGGTATTTCACCCCTACCTGTGTCATGGTCGGATCATCATCCGCTAAAATATTCCCTGTTGATCACCACCCCGCCCGACGAAGAGCATCGGCCCTTCATGTGGGCCCGCCCTGTACGCT